>BRXX01000229.1:0-73193 GCA_030267905.1 Triparma verrucosa
CCTAACCCTAACCCTAACCCTAACCCTAACCCTAACCCCAAACCATAACCCTAACCCTAACCCTAACCCTAACCATAACCATAACCATAACCATAACCATAACCATAACCATAACCATAACCATAACCATAACCCTAACCATAACCATAACCATAACCATAACCATAACCCTAACCCTAACCATAACCATAACCATAACCATAACCATAACCATAACCATAACCATAACTATAACCCTAACTCTAACAGAATAAAAAATGCCCAACTTCCTATTCTGAGACTAATACTAATCAAAAAGTCAAAATGAAACTACTTTTGTGAAAAAGCCTGAACCATGCATCCAATGAAATCGTGTTCACTTTTAAATTTTTAATATTATATATTTACAACTTAATATTTTAAAAATAATTACAGCACGACGTGCATCCCTGCTCCTCCGCCCTCGTACACACAGACCATCAACTTCATGAGCCGTTCGAAGTCCCTCGTGTAAAGTTGCGTGTCGAAGAGCTTCCCTCCCCACGTCATTTTCAGGCTCCTCCTGACGATTTCCAGGCTCTCCCTGCTCCCCGCCGCCAGGCTCACGGCCGTGTCCTCTAACTCCTTGGCCGTCGATGTGAGGAGAAAGGAGTCGAGGCCGAACGAGAGGTTTTTAATCAAGCTCACTCCAACCCTCCTGGCGAAGGAGTTGCCTGCGTAAGTCAGCACGGGGAGGCCGCCCCTCAGGGCGTCTGTGGCCGTGCTGTGGGCGCCGTAATAGAACGAGTCCAAGAAAAGGTCGGCGACGCCCAACCTTCCCAGGTGCTCCGACTTTGAGACCCTGTTGGCGAAGAGGATTCTGGAGGGGCTGATTCCTCGGCTGGCCGCCTCGAGTCTTAGATTTTCTACGATGCCGGAGTCGGCGTACTTGTGGCTGGGTTCGAGGAGCCACAGGACGGAGTTCGGGGTCCGCCGCATGATGTTCAGCCAGGTGCTGTAAATTTGGGGCTCCAGCTTGTCTTGCTTGTTAAAGTTTGCGAAGACGAAAGCGTCGAGGGGAAGGTTGTGTGTCTCCCTGATGCGGTTCCACTCGTCAGACTGCGGCGCGGGAGGCGGCTTGGGGTTGTGGCGGTCGTAGTAGTTGATCTGGTAGCTATGCGGCATGAGAGCGAGCTTCTCGGTGTAGTGGTCCGCGTGCTCCGGGGGAGTCACCCACTGATCGCCTATGATGTAATCCATGAATTCCGCCCCTGAAGTTCCGGGGAAAATTAGATAATTCACTTGGATCGGCGCGACCCTTCTCGCCGTGATCTCCGGCCGCCCTCCGAGGGTGAACCCCTGCATATCGATCAAGATGTTGGGCGCGTGCCACTTAATAAGCCTCGCACTGTCGTCGTGGCCCAAGTGACTCAGTTCGACAAACCTGTGGCGAGCGGCACAATGCGGTTGGTTAGAATTCTGTTAGGTTTCTCCTCCTCGGTCTACTAGATTCCTCTCACCTTCCCCCATCCTCCTCCTTCCCGCCCACTAAGTCAACGATATTCCTACGGTACGTCGAGTTGTCGTCTTTTCCGTAGCTGTAGGCGTCGACGTCCACAATGTTGGTGAAGTTGTGCCACATGAAAAGGCCCTCGGCGAGGTGGCTCGTCGGGTGGTTGTTGAAATCGTAGCAGATGTAGCCTATCTTGAGCCTGCCGTCAGCTATTTTGTGCTCCGGCGGGGCGACCGACGAGGAGAAACGGCTCAGTTCGCCTGCGTGAGAAACCGCAATTTCCCTACGGAACCTGGGCGACACCGGCAGGCCGAGGGTGTCGAACGGGAGCAGGCTGCTCTGCCTCCCCATTGCTATCTGCAGCGCCTTGACGTCGGCCAGCAGCTCGTCGAAGGACCTCCACAGCTCCCAGCTACAGCTCGTTTTCATTCCCCTGAAAATGTGCGCCCGAGTCCCCACTATCTGGTCCAGGACGTCTCCCTCCTCCTGCCCCCCCCTCACCAGCTCTAGCCTCTCCTCGAGCAGTATAACCGCGCTATTATGATACATGCAGCTCTCCCTAACCTTCCCCTGCTGGCTCAACGCCTGCCCCATATTATTAAGTATCATGAGCATCAGCTCGCACACCTCGTCTACCCTTGCTAGGCCTCCGAAGAACTCTCTGTTCCCAGTGTGCATAGCCATCGGCAACTCACGGAAAGTTCCCTCTCCGAGAAGAGCCCTCTCGGTCCTAACGACGAAAGAAAGAAAACACACACACACACGATCGTTAGACAAAACGAACATCCTTCCAATCCCTACGCCCTAAAAAATAAGGGTCGTCTCCACCTCTCACCTTTCATAGTGCCATATCGCGTCGTCGACCGTTCCGTGTTTATGATGCAACGCCGCTAAATTAAGCCACGCCTCGACATATTCCTCCCCAGAGTTTAGTTTACCCTCGATAGCTAGACGGTAATGGTGGACTGATTCTAAGATGCTACCCTGGTGCTGGTAGGATACTGCTAGGTTGTAGTGGAGGTCTGGGGAGTTTAGGTTGCGGGAGAGGGCGAGGTTGAAGGTGGAGATAGACTGGGAGGAGAGGCCGAAGGTGTGGTAGAGCAGGCCGAGGTTTATGTACGATTGGAGGTGCTGGGAGGAGGAGGATATGGCGGCGGTGTAGTAGCGGAGGGAAGTCTCGAAGTTGAGGTTGCCGTGGTGGGTTCTGACACCTTTCAGCGTCGCTTAGTTTTGGTGTGTGTGTGCGGGTGTAAGTTACGAAGATCGTCGAATGCACCTTTTCGAAAAATAACGCCTCACCTTCCCGCTCGGCCCTGTCGCTGTAGATCTTCCCGAGATTGCCGAGGCTGTTCGCATGGTGCTTGTCCTTCTCCAGCGCCTTGAGGTAATACTGCGAAGCGAGCAACCCTAACAGTTAATGAAATAGATGAATAATCTCGCGCGGATGTGTCGCTTGCTCGAACCCTCCTCTTAACCTCTCACGTATCTGCGCAACAAGTTCTCTTCTTCTCTCACCTCCTCGCTGACAACGTTGTCACTATCGTCCCCCGTTCCGAACTGATGTATCGCCCCAAGGTAAAAATGAGGCAACGGCGAACCAGGGTGCTCCAAAGCTATGTCGTTGAAGAGGTCTATTGACTGCATGTGTTCCCCTCTGTTCCACATTTCAGTTGCGGTGTCTACGGCGTGTTCTACGGCTGTATCTATTGATGTATCTATTGTTGTATCTGTTGATGTATCTATTGATATCGAATTAGGGGGAGGAGATACTGCGGCTGCATTACAGTACACTGTAGTGAATGCATATTTTATGGGGACGGTGTTTTGGTAAAGAAGCGCGGCGAAGAAGAGGAGGGAACGGAGTATCGAGGGTCTGGAAGACCTTTTCATTGCTCTTTGGAACGAGAGTTATAAGTACCCAAGGTAAAAAAAGAGGGAAACATACTGGTATCTACATTGCTTTTTAACTTCCTTTTTTCGTTTCAACGTACACAGCTGTGTGTCACTTCGCTGACCTGCTGTTACACCTTCCTTACTCTACACTATCTTAATATTAAAATCAATAATAGTTACGTCTACGTTGAATTAAACACACATCTATCTACGGCCAGCGAGACCTTCCCTCTACCCCGCTCTACCCCGCTACAGCAAGCTGTACAGTGATCTCTGCTTCGACAGAACGCTAACTCTAAGAGTGAAGTAAAGCAGTAATTGTAGTTGTAGTAATACCACTGAATAGGACCGCAAACCAGTCAGCACCAATCTAGCACCAATCTAGCAGCAGCAGCTATCTAGCAGCAGCAGCTATCGCAGCTATCAATAGTAATAGTAACACAATGTCAACCTTCGGTACAGTAGGCGCGAACTTCACCGTCTCAAAATACTCCCGTTCCCAAGACACTTCCGGCGCCTATGGTCGCAAACGTCGTCGCACCCAAACAAACCCGAACGACTGGGCCACTTCCATCCCCTCCCAAAGAGAAAGGGTCCTGCTGTTAGGGATGTCGTACCCGGATATAAGGGAGCAGCTGGTGGAGCATTGTGATTCGGGGAGGAGCGGGAGTACCAAGAGTAAATTCAATAAGGAGCAGAGCGCGGGGGTGGAGATGGTCGTGGAGATGGTGAAGAAGAAGGTGAGACAAGCGGCGGGAGGAAAAAAGCGGAATGCCTGGAAGGAGTAAGGAGCTGAAGCAGCCAATCGGAACCGCCCAGGCGACCGCTTTTCACTGGCGACCGACCGACACACACACACACACTGACTCGCCCCCCCCCGCCCCGCCGCCCCCCATTCAGCTCCTTAACGAGGTCGACGGCCGTGACCTTGCCCGAATCCTCGCCCTCGAGGCCTCCGACCAGTACGAGGCCCACGCCGTTTCCATCCAAGACGGCGCAGAGTTCTCCCCCGAGAAGTACCTCCACGCGAACTTCAACAAGATAGGCTTCGTGGATAAGGTGTGCGACAAGTGGATTGCCCCGCACGCGAGCAAGACTAAGGAGGTGAGGAGAGGGAAGAGTCAAGTTTCCGTCTTCTTAATGACGCCACATTCGCCTGCTACTTATTCTTGTTATTCTAACTCCCCCCGGCTTCCCTCGGTTCGCCTTTTACGCTCGTGAGCAGATCAGGTACAGCCAGATCATAATGGACTACTTCTGGATCCCCAAGGGCTGGGCCGAGCAGGTGAGAAAAACCAGCTCGAGAGGCGCGTTGTGGGCCGAATATTGACGTGTGTTCACCGATACGGTTCTACATGTAACGTCGACGCAAGAAGCCTTAGAGGAGTCTCGCAGCCTTCCATACAACTCGCTGGGTGGGGGGGGGGTTATTCATCGTCTCACAACCTTCCATACAACTCGCTTCCCCCCCCCTACAGCACTGGACAGCCCACCTCTTCAAGACCAACCTCCCCGACTTCCACAAGATCCTCAAGAAGGACGGAGCGGTCTACTTCCCCTTCAAGGCCCACTGCTTCAACAAGCTCGTGGAGAACCTCTCCACCCTCTCCTCCCTCTACGACATCACTTTCCTCAAGAGGTGGGACCTCGAAGAGGTCATCCTCTGGCGCCACACCCAAGACATCGACCCCGAAATTATGGAAAACGTCTTCCGCAAAAAGATCGACCAAGAAGACCTCTACTGCGAGCTCGACAAGCAGGAGCTCAACACGCAGCTCGAGGCTGTAGGAGACATCTTCTCGTGGATTGACGACGTGGAGAATATTAGGTTCATTAAGATGATGCCGGTGGAGGCGAGGGGGGGGGAGGAGGGGGGGAGGGGGGGAGAAAAAAAGAAGAAAACGTCGAAGAAGAAGGTGAGGAAACGACAAACATTGGACGGTATCACTCAACCAGGATTCTAACGAACGTCGCTTCACTCCTCGGCCCGCCCTTCGCTCAGAAACCCCTCAAGGGCGGCTTCGTTCACATGAGAGGCAAGAGCGGGAGGAGGGTCGCCAAAAATCGCACCGAGAAGGAGGAGCAGGAACTGGCCATCAGGTGCCAGGCGCCCCCGACCTACGAGATGCTCACCGAGAACGACATGAGCTCCGTCACGCAGATGTGCAGGTTCAAGGCGTGGTGGATGAGCGGCGAGAACGAGAAGGTGACCGCCTACTGGAACAGGAGGAGCCTCCGAGAGCCCCACGTCCGGCTCGTCAACTCCCCGCGGTGGTGCCACGAAACTGCGAGCCTGCTCGGCCTGTCCAAAGGCCCTACCCAGGTCATCTCGGACCCGCTGGGGAAGGACGCGTACCCGAAGTTGTTCAAGGACGCTTTTCACCCCTCGAAGCTGTGCAAGGAGGTTCGCACCAACAACCCTAACCCCACCGCCGTGCTAGGCGCCTGCAGAGAGGCCCTTTTGAAGTACGGCCTAAAATCGTACCAGAAGACCCCCCGCACGAAGTGGAACAAGGACTTTCCCGAGCTCAGGTCCTTCCCGCTCTGGAGGATAGTTCACAAGATCGAGGAGCAGGTCCTAGGCAGGAGGAAGGCGAAACCCCCCGACCCCGAGAAGGTCTTCGAGGAAATCAAGGAGGAGAAGAGGCTGCAGGACGAGGTCAGGAGAGAAGCGGCCAAGAGGAGGGAGACGGCCAAGCTCCTGAAGGCGGAGAGGGAAAGGAACAAGGTGGAGCTGCAGCGCAGGGAGAGGGCCGCCGCCGCGGAGGAGAAGAGGAAGATGGCGGAGGAGAAGAAGATGGTGGCGGAGGCGGAGGTAGAGGAGAATAGGAAGATGGCGGAGGCGGAAACGGAGGGGAAGAGGCTCGTCGAGAAGGAAGGGGCCGCCCTTTTAACCTTGACCTTAACCCTTAACGAGAGCGAAGCCGAGGCTCTCCTGGCACTTGCCAAGACCTCACCTTCCCCGCCCGCGAAATTGAAACCAACCGAACCAGCTTCTCCTGTCCCAACCGCACCCGTGACTCAATCCTCCCTGCCCTCCCCTGCCACCTCCCCTGTCCCGTCTAGCAGTGCGGAGGAGGAGTGGGCCCTCGTACAAATTTACGACCACACTAGTCAAACCTCCAAGGTCCCCTCCGACGTTCTCTCCGCCGCCCGCGTAACCCGCAGGTCTGCGCTCGAGAAATGCAGCAACGACAATTGCGAAACTACCGCAGTGGCCGTCTGGAGGGACCTCGCCCTAGGCCAAGGCTCCAGGTCGCGACCGACGGCGACCTGGAGAACGTGCGAGCCATGTCAGATGAAGGACTTCGGGGGTTGGCCGCAGTATTCGCCGACGGAGCGGAAGGCGACGCCCAAGAAGGTCGCCAAGAAGGTCGCCAAGGAAGCTGGGCATGGAATGAAGCAGCCTCCTCGCGCCCTTTCCCCTCCCCTTCCCTCTGAGGGCGGGTACCTCCCAATTCCCGATCTAACGAGGTCACGGTCGAATGCTTTCCCAACCACGAAAATTATTTCTGACAAGGTAGACGAGTTCTCCCTGTGGCTCAAATCTCGAAAGGAGCTGTGGCGAAAATCGTATTGTACGAATGTGGACGATGAGCCCACGAACGAAGGCGAGAGGATCCCCACGAAGCCAGAGGCCCCGAAGGAACCCACGAAGCAAGAGGCCCCGAAGGAACCCAACGCCCCCCCGTCTGCCAAGCCAGCGCAGAAATACTTCGTGATGGCCAAGTGTGCCGAGCTCAAGGTCTTATCTCCCGAGATTTCCTACAAAGAGAGATCAAAGAAAGCCACAGAGCTTTGGAAAGCATGCACAAAAGAGGAGAGGCGGCCCTTCCTCGAACAGGCAGCTGCGGAGAAGGAGCGCTATAAGAGAGAGTTGGAGTCGCACGTTTCTCCAGCCAACCTGCCGTTCAAGAAGCGAAAGAACAATGCAGAGAAAGCGAATTCTCCCGCCGTCCCAGCCGTCTCGAACGTCATCACCGTGGTTCCTCCTGCCTCTGAAGGCGACGTAGGCGCCTCCTCCTCCTCCTCCTCCTCCTCCTTCTACAACACCCACCCTAATAGCATTAGCCTCCCTCTCAACCTCCCCAACCTACCAGCAGTTCATCCAGTTCTCGTTTCAAACCTTGCCGATGTTAGAAGCGGCTACAGCAGCAGCGACAGCATCGAAGAGAAGAAGACGGTCGACGGTGGCGTCATCACGCCAGCCAGCGTGGGGAGCCAGGCGAATCAGTCCCCCCAAGAGCCGGAGTCCAAGCTCGTTGCCATCGTGTCCACCCTTTCCACCGACGTCGAATCAAAGTCAAACACGACCGCAGTCTCACCGACACAGCAGGCACTCCTCGACGCCAGACAGATACTCGGGGATGGTTGTAACGAAAATTAATAGTACGGAAGGAATGGAATTGTTTTGTTTTTGAAAAAGAGAGCAGAGAATTCTTACTTTTCTTTCTTGGAGGATCTTGGTTTAAACATTTTTGCAGATTTCATTGAGGGAAAAAACCAAAGTTTAATTTCGTCCAGTTCAGACTCACATTTTTCATAGGCGTTCGTCTAAATCCTTGAAAGGACCGTTCATTGAATTCTCGAAGCCATAACGTCGTCCAGCCCCTTCAAAACAAATAATTATCAAACTCGGAAACTGAGCTGAGCGACGCCTACATCTTTACAATGAGCACACCTTCTGATTCTTTCGCCGAACAAGACGCGAACTCGCTTCCAGTGGTGGTGCACCCTCCGCTGCATTCTGTCCAGCCTCAGGCCATGCCACCGAATCTGTCAGGTTAGTTCGTCTCTCAACTTTTCTCCGTTGGTGGCAGCGGCTCTCTCACCCTCCCCCTAACCCGTCACCCGTCGCGCAGCTCTGCAGCTGTGGCAAGTGCAGCAAATGCAACAGATGCAACAGATGCAGCAGCAGATGTACCAGGCTCAGTTCATGCCGTATTCCGGTCTGCCAGCGAACATGAACATGAACATGGGCGCTCGATCTGCGACTCCTCCTCCACGCAATGTGTTTCCCGAAGGCACGGCAGTCACCACGCTTTACAACGGCGATCCGTTCGACGCGGTCGTGGTGCGTTATTCACTCGTCCATTCTGAGTATGAGGTCATGTTCAGCGACGGCACGACTTGCTTCTTGGCCGCCGACAAGGTCGGCGCTTCAACCGCGAAACCGCCACTGAAGAAACCCGTTCCGTCGAAGAAGCGGAAGGCGACGCCCAAGAAGGTTGCGAGACAACCCGCCAAAAAGGTCGCCAAGAAAGCTGGAGATGGAATGAAGACTCCGCCTCCGTCTAAGAAGAAACAACCCGCCTCAAAAAAGAAGACCTCGAGGTCGACGACTCCAAAGGATACGGAGAGCAAGAGGAGGCGGCGAAACGGCCAGAGCAGCCTGCAGAGGAGCATCAACAAGCAACAGTCGGCCGTCATTGACTTCAAGAATAGGTGGCTGGCCATCAAGGAGCGCGACCTGAAAAGGTACAAGTACTACTACATGAAGGAGGACTTTGACTGGAGGGAGAAAGATCACGAAATGGACGAAGACGAGTTGGCCGAGTCCGTCCTCGCCGGCTTGCACGAGCCTCTGCCCGAGAAGTTGGAGGAGGAGAAGAAGAGGGAGAAGAAGCCGAAGAAGCCTAAGGAGACGAAGCATTTCGTGGAATGCCCCGAACCCATCGAAGAGACGGAGCTGCTGTCGCAGGTCTTCGCCGCGTATGGGGAGGAGGTTAAGCGGGAGAATGGTTTCTACGAGAAGGAGAAGCCCGGGGCCTTCAGGGAGGTGAGAAAGTTTGAAATGCGTCAATCATCGCTCCTTTATTTTTAACTCTCGTTGCTTCCTCACCTCGCAGCCATGGGACTGCGAAGCTTGCCTGGCCTGCGTGGGCGAAGGAACGCACACGAGAAAGTGCAGAAAGTGCGTGGCCTGTAAGGCGAAGGATGGCGCCCTCACGATCTGCCACAACAAAATGTGCCTCTTCGAGAAGTGGGCGTATGGGATAAGCTAAAGATATGAACAAATTAATAATATGAACAAATTAATAATATGAAAAAAATCGATTCATTAAAGTATTGTTCTTGTTGGTGGTGCTGGTGTGGGCGGAACTGCGGGTGTGGGTGGGTTGTCCATAAAATTTTGAGGAGGAATGGGCTGGGGTATGCTAGCTAACAGGTTTATCGGGGGCGGAGGGGGGGCGTGCGGCGCCTGGTTGCCTGACGCTGATCCTGCTGGTTGTGACGGCAGGGGAGGGTAGGAGTTCATTTGCATGGGCGTCAATGAAGACATTGAACTCATCATTACCGGCTGAGCCACAGGAGGAGGCATGAAGGGCATGGACTGTATTGCCATCAATGCCGCCTGCTGTGCCTCGTTGATCACCTGACTCGGTGGTATAATTGGGTACGAAGGCACCCCGCTTACGCCTCCTCCCCCCGCGTGCATGAGAGAAGCCAAGCTGCCCGCCACCGAAATGTTCTGAGGCGTCGTAGTTGATTCGCCCCCTGTTTTGTTCTGCACCAGCAGCGCCTTGCGCTCGACTGACTCTCCGTGGCGCTTCCTAATGTGCGTGCGAAGATTAGCTCCCTGCGCGAGGTGTCAGACGAGGAGCGAAGAGACGAGTTGGTCGTACTCCACGAAAGCGTGCTCACCTGCTTCGCCTTGTAATCACAGCCGGCCACCGTGCACTTGTGCCAGGTTATTCCGATATTGTGCTTATCGGCGTGGTGCCGTAGCAAGTTGTGTTTTTTGTCGGTCTCGTAGTCGCACGTGGGGACGCAGCATTTTCTGATGACCTTGCCCTTCTTGTACTTGCGGGGCGCCCCTGCGACGAGCGTGGGGGAAAGTTAGAATTGTTAGAATTTTTGGCGGACACACAACAACTGCTAGGAATTTCGCACTCCCAGTTTCTTACCGATTCCGTGCTTTTTCGACTTGTGGTTCGCCAAACTTCCTAAATTACCCGTCTTGTACACGCCGCAGATGTCGCGTGTTCGGATTATCCTGTTCTGATTGTCCCTCTCAGGCTCCACGAATTCGTAGTCTTTCAGCGTCGTAACATCGAACTGATTTAGTTGTTGGGAGGCGAGAGCGAGTCAGCGAAAGCTGCAAGAAAGATGCGACGCCACGTCGCCTCACCTGCTCATTTGAGACTTCCATCTTATTCGAGCTCTTCCTTATCCGGCCGTTCTTGTCCCTCTCCACGCCCGTCTTGGGCCTCCTGCCGCGCTTCACGACGCGGACGTGCTGCGGTGCAGCCTTCTCCCCGTCGGAGGTTACAGAAATTGAGCTGTTGTGGGAACCGGAGGACGGTGTCGGAGCCGCTATGGGGCAGACAGACGGCGGAAGCACGGCGACAGGCTGTGCTATTGGCGCCACCAGCGGCGGCGCTATTGCCGGCGGAGGGGTGGGCGGACGGAAGAGGGGCTGAGAGGGGATCACAAGTACTGGCGCAGGATCGCCGTAGAGGGAATTCTGGCCTTTATTTAGACCGTCCTGCTGTGATTGGGGGTTATTCATAGCTGCCCTGGCTGCCTGCGTGGCGAGGCCGGACAACGAGTTCATAGCCAGCGGGTGCGGTGGGCTTGAGTTTTCTGCGAGCTCTTTTTTTCAGAACCTCTTTCCTGACTTCTTCCGGGAGATATGGCGGGTCACGATAAACAAACGCCCCCTAATGAAGCATATCTAGCTGTATGTTATAAAATAATGAAATAAAACGAGTTCGGGGATCAGTAAAAAGCTCCAACATTTTTGCTCTGAAAAAGAGGGCATAAATCACTGCGAAGTCGCTTGTGACTCCCAAACGAATACTCCCCTTGCTCGAAAGTTCCACGTATATTCCGTTTGTTGTGGTGATGGTGAGGCTTGCCGACGGCTTGCAATAATTCTCGTATCGTCCCTAAAATGTCTGTGGTTCGGGATGGCCCGTCGTCCTAACTTGAGAGTCTCACACTCTCATCCGCTTTACAGGGCTGCTGTTGTTCGACCGACAGTGGTGATGACAACGATGGTGGCGTTGAGCTCTCGATGGCCACCGCTCCCGCTATTAAAATTTCGGCACACGACACGTGCAACTGCATGACGGAGTACAAGGATGAGTGCAATGTCTTAACGAGCTACGGGCTAGACGACACGACCCTCGCCTCGGCCTTCGCGAACACTTGTCTGGAGCAGGACCGCAGCTACTGGGAAATTCACCTCAGCACCAACCTGCCTCCTGGCAGTCGTGTTGTTGTTGGTTTGGCCAAGAAGATGAAGGCGGGTGCGATAGCCTCCCTTGTTGAGAAGGTGAGAGCGGTGTGAGAGCAGTGTGAGAGCTCATCGCCTTGCCTTTGTTTACGTTACCCTAACTCGCCACCAAACTACTTCTGCTACTACTTGCTGCTCAGCTGCTGAGCGATCCTAACCCCCTGCCGTTCGAGAACCAAAACGAGGACAAGGTGTACGCCGTCGCAATTCCTGACCTGAAGAAGGGCGACTCCGTCGGTGTCTGCTTCGACCAGAACGACCTCCCCCAGATCGTCTTCCGCGTCAACGGCGAGATCACCTCCTACCACGTTCAGAGGGTCAAGGGGAGCGTTTACCCCTTCGTGGCGTGGAAGAGCGGGACCGAGGAGAAGGCCACGGCTGTCAGCATGGTCTTCAGAGGAGACAAGTTCAAGAATCCGCTCCCGCCCAAGTTCGGAGTGGTTATAGCGGCGACGAGTTTAATATGAATGCGATACTTTTTTTATAGAATATTTTTCGGCGCCTACTGATTTACTTCTCCACCCACCCACTACTCTTCAGACTGCGTGAAAAATTGGAGCTGCTCAGGCTTGAGAGTGTTGGCCAAGCACGCGAGCACGATCAGCCCTCCCCCCACCCAATCCTCGAGTCCAAAGGTCTCGCTGACCCAAAGAGAACCGAACACCGCCGCCCATATCGGCTCGGTCGCCAGGATGACGCTCGCCTCGCTGCTCTTCATCCTCCCCAAAGCCGTCGTCTCGACATACCTATTCATAGCCGTCGTGACAGCCCCCGTGAAAACAACGGCCGCCGCCGTCGTCCTCATCCCCTCCTCACTAAATAGCTTGAACAAATTAACCTCCCCGAGGTCGACTCCGTCCGCCAGCACCCAGAAAGCGCAGCTCAAAGCACATACGCCGCACTGGACGGCCGTGATGCTCAGAGCCATCTCCGGTTCCTTCCTCATCATTTTCTGCCCAGACGCCCAAGAATAAAATGTAAGGGTCGTGAGTCTCAGGAATACCATTTCTCCATGAAAAAACGATTATAAATAGTCGCGTCGTCTCTCACCTCAGTCAGAAAAAAGCTCGTCCCAAACCCAACGGCCTGCATCACAGCCCAAAAATCACCCCCCTCAAAGACCATGCCCCCCTCCAAAATACCCTCCAAAACACCCACTCCACTCAAGCACAACACTGCCGCAACGAATATATTCGGTGAATTCTTAAATGTTATATCTCGACCGTCGATAATTTTTTCTAAAAGAGGACATATCAGAACAGTCGTCGCACCTAAAAAAGCTGCACCGTGTCATCGTTTCCAACGGTTAGAATATTACACCGTGGAAGAACCCGTGTGAGGCGTTTTAATTAAGACAATTGTGAATATCTTACCTACAGTACTAGGATCAACTGTTTCTAAAGCAATCGATTGAGATATGTAACCCATTGAAGTGAATACCCCACATAAAAGGCTCGTACGGATTAAATTTTTAGAGAGAGAAGGGAGGAAAGGTAGGAGACAAATGAAACTTAAAAGGAGACGCGAGGAAGTTGCGAATGAAGGGGGAAGGGATTGATTCATTAAGTAACCTAAGGGGAAGTTCGTGCCGTAGAGGATTGAGGCTAGGGCTAGGAGGATTCTCGGAGCCCAGAAGGAATCCATGAAGGTGGGAGAGGGGGGGAGGGAGGAGAGAGAGGGGAGGACGTCCTCGAGGACGCAGATGCCACGGGCGCATACCACGCCGCCTGAGGCGACGTCGTCGTAGTAGACGGTGGAAGATGGAGAGGATGCCTGATCGGGGGATGAGAGGTTGACGGAATCGGAGTCTGGAGAGATTTTTGAGGAGAGGTTTCGTTGAAGGTGGCGACCTGAGCGGGGCGTGACGAGTGAATAGGGTCTAACGACGCGGTATAAGCGGGATTTTAAAACGTCAGGGTGTATTATAAATGACGTTACTGAACCAGCACATAGAATATGAACGAATAAAGACTTAAGCATTTCCTAATTTGCATCTGCAGAAATCCTGGAAATAAATCAGCTGTAGTTCATTTTCTCTATTCTAAAACCATCCGAAGAACAATAAGGATCGGTTTCCCCCCACGGCATTTTCTAAGTGATCCTTAATCAATTATTATTATTACTCCAGGACGCTAAATTGGCTTCATTATAAGTATATTATAAGTGTCTTATAAGTGCCTGCGACGAATCTCCCATCACGAGAGCGATGAGGTTAAAGATTAGAAGGATGATACCAGTTCCTGCTCTATCACTCCTTGCGTTGGTCATTGTTTATTGGTGAGGTTGAGAGGAAGGCTATTGTGAAGGATTAAACGTGCTCGACGATGAAATATTTAAAAGTCAATGATGAGATCTGACTATGGCGACTTCCAAGTGCAATTGCGGAAGAGAAGTGCTTTGAAGAGAGACCAGTTCCTTCTTTCTGTGTCCCCAATAATGCGACTGAGAGCACACCACAATCGCAACCACAATCGCAACCACAATCGTAAAACAGCAAACCAAATTCTCATAGCTCACACCCATCCATACCATAACCATAACATAACCCTTCAATGGTACACCCCACCCCCCACGCGCGCAAAAAAGCTGGTCTTCGTCCCTCCCGGGCTACACGAAAATCCGCGCCACCTGCAAGAAATACTCTTCCTCCAATTATAAGGGCCTGACTCCGTTCTTCCTCATAGTTCTTCCCTTGGCCCTGATCTTACTCCTCTCGCCCTTCTCCTCCTCCAAGTTCTCCCCCTACACCTCCTTCTCGCTCAAGAAGTTGACCGTCCGCCACAGCTCCCTGACCCTCCAGTCTTTGATCTTCCTCCTCTTCAACTTCCTCTGGATCCTCAACGGCATCCTCCGCCACTCCGACTCCGACCAGCAGCTGATGGAGATCTCCAACACCCTCGCAATAGCAGGCCTCTACAACATGTCCCTCTTCCTCATCCCCGTCTCCTCCTACTCGAACATCCTCCCCTCCCTCCACGTCTCCGCCGAGCACTCCCTAGCCTTCCACCGCCTGACCGGCCAACTCTCCGTAACCCTCTACACCCTCCACGGCCTAATCCACCTCCTCCGCTTCGTCCTCTTCCAGAAGCCTTCCTCCACCTCCTCCCCCTCCTGGTTCAACTGGATGATCCTCCCCCCCCCCCAATGCTATACCTCCTCCAACCCTTCAAACTACGACTGCGACGACTGCACCTGCTACCACCTCCTCCGTAACGCCACAGGCTTCTGGAGCGTCACCGCTATGCTCTTAATATGCGTCTGGAGTAGAGAATATGTGAGAAGAAAATTCTATAATTTCTTCTACGCAAGTCACGTCGTTATTTCTCCGATTGCTATGGTGTTGATGATACTGCACTGGAATAAGATGTTCGTTTATTTCGTTCCGAGCTTCGGGTTTTATTGCTACTCGAAGATGATGGAGTTTTGGGAGACCAGGTTCGAGCATGAGGGGACGGAGGTTATTGAGAATAAGGAGGTGAGAAAGAAGGCTTTTCTGCCGCTGCGCTACTATATATATATATATCTAACTCGTCGATCCGCGTTGCAGATTCAGAGTAGTGGAGGGGTGTGGTGTTTGAAAGTTAAGAAGGAGACCGTGGAAAGCCCCGGACAGGTAAGCGTTTCAAAATATGCCACCCTACACTACACACCATCCCCAACCAACATCCCTAACTCGTACACACACGCGCAGTACGTGAAAATATCTATCCCGAGCCTACCGATGTCGGCTATCAAACCAAGCCACCCGTACACTATATCGTCTCCGCCTTCTTCACCGCACCTCCGGATTCTTTACCGCCACAATCCATCCTCTGAGTTCTCCACGTCTTTGACGAGATCGGAGAAAATTATCGTCAAGGGTTACTACGGTTCTGATGGGAAGCAGGTAAATGACAAACTCCAATGACAATCTATCAAAACCGTCATCTCACAACAACAATAAAAAACAAAATCAACCGTCACAAACCTTAGTCGCAAATATCCTCCATGCTCTCCAAGAATTACAAAATTACATTCATCGCCGGAGGCATCGGCATAACCCCGTACATTCCTCTCCTCCTCTCCCTCCCCCTTCAATCCCATAACTCCAACATAACCCTCTACTGGTGTTGCCGTTCCCGAGGCCTAATCGACTACTTAACTCCCGACCTAAAAAAGCTCCTCTCCCTAAACATAAACCTCCGCGTCCACGAAACATCAGGCTCGTCAGAAGACTCCTTCCTTATGGTAGGATCAGACTCAAGCTCACCCTCTAACATCCTAAGCCCGAACTCTTCTAATCGTTATGTCGCGGTTCACCCTCTTATGAATTCAAAATTAGGGTCGATGGTTTCTGTAGGTTTCTTGATGATGTCGTTTTACGTTGCGTTCAAGTTCTGGGTGGAATGGCAGGATAAGCACGTCGTTGGGAGCAGAATATTTGCGCCTGTCGTTGTTTTTTTGGTGGCTCTTTGGGTTTCGTTTTTGTTTAATTTGGAGAGAGTCAAGGGTTGGATGGGGGGGAGAAGAACCGCGGGGGTGAGGCACAGAAACAGCGATGACGGTATTGCGGATGCGGGGGACCTAGAATTGTCGAACGTGACAACCAAGGGGGGGGAGAGTGGTAAGCCGAGGCAGCGCTCGATCGGTTCTGATGACGACGAGTTCGATCAACATTTGAAAGAGGTGAGAGGGCTGGAAATGCGGCAAAAATTTGTTGTTGTTTTTTTTGGCGACGATCAGACACGTTGCGTTATTCTTACTCATCGCTTCGCTCCTCGGACACTCCTCGCAGGATATCAATGTCGCCACGGGCCGTCCTACCTTCGACTTTAAGGGAGGGAAGGAGGCGGTGTTCGTGTGCGGACCTGAGGAGATGAAGAAGGATGTCAGGAGGAAGAGCGCGTGGAAGAGATACGATTTAGGCGTTATGGGCGAGGTCATGTTTCCCAAGGAGCTCGTCGAGGAAGAGATCTTCGAATGGTGAACTCAAATTTGGTTTCCAAATATTTTCGATTTCATACAGTCATTCAGTCATCAACAAATCTTTTCTTATCCTCGTAGCCCCAACCGTCTCCGTGGCGTGCGCCCAACCATTTCGACCGTTGTAGAGAACGAGAATGAAATTGTCGTCCTCGGCGTCAACTCCTGTGTCGAATCCGTAGCAGTACGCCTCCTTCCAGTCCTTGTCCACTAAGGTGGGCTCGATCAAGTCCAAGGTGGCGACCTTGAAGCTGTTGCCTTTGTTGCCACTGTTGACAAGGGAGATGGTTGAGCCTGTGACCCCATCCACGGACGTGATGCGGTTGATCATCGCAATGGGCTTGTCGAAGTCCTGTTCGAGGCCCTTGACGAGCTTAAGGGAACCCAAGCCAATTGTGTTGGTGCCGTCTAGCCCCTCTATGACGAGAGGGGAGTTGTCCACCCTGGTGTATGGCCCATCGATGCTATCTGCCACCGCCATGCCGAGGCTAATGGGCTCGTCGACCTTGCTGTCAGGAAGGTGCTGACTGCCTGCGCTGTAGTACAAGACGTACTGCTCCTTCGAGGGATGAAAGAAGACGTAAGGATTTCCCACCCTCGCCAGACCCTCCTTTTCCCAGCTCAGCTTGGGCTCCAAGATCATGACGTCGTTCTGCGAGGTTAGGGGTTAGGGTTAGATACTGCATTTTGGTGCCGTCCTCGTTGTCGCTGCGCTCACCTTCTCCCAGGATATTTCTCCGTCTGAGACTTTTCCGGATTTCATCCAGATCTTGGATTTGTTATACAGAGGGAAAGCGTACTGCTCGTAGAAGAGGTGCACCATCTTGGTCGACGCATCAAAGTGCGCGAACGGCCTGACCGCTCCCGGGTACCCAACGACTCTCCCGAGTTTCTCGTACTGAAATTCTCCCCCACCTGCGTTTACCTCCTTGGCCTTGTACCATATTATTCCATGGAATACTTCGTTGGCAAACACATATCGCTCCCCCGTGTCAAGGTCAAGAAGGGAAGGGTCGCCGAGAATCCACTCCAGCCGGTCGGTAGGGGTGAGGATCGGATTATCAGACGCGTCCTGAACGCCGTCGCGGATGTCGACCCAGCCGGGAGCAGTTGTTGAGGGCGAGTTGTTGCTATTGGCCCGTGACGCCTTCTCAGACATGCTGCTGGTTCCTGATTGTGCATAGGCTCGAGTCGCAAAGGAAAGCCATACAAGGGACAAGAAGCAAAGGGTTCTCGACGGTGTCATTTCGGAGTGTTGACCAAACGTTTGGAAGAGAGAGAGTCTGTAAACTAATTCCCTGGGTTCAGTTCCATCAATTTTTCATTGTTCTTGTCCTCTGACCCCTCTGAACGACTGAACGCAATATCGAACGTGAAATTCCTACATTAAAATTCAATAGCCCCGACCCATTGAAACACTTGTTGTTGGTCTACAAAAATTAACCCACAAACTGTTCCAATTCCCTTACGATCACAACGCCTTGCCGCACCTCTCCTCCCAGTATTTAACTCCCAGGAAGCTCGAGCAATAACTCTGCAACCCCTTCTGTGAAGCCTCCGCCTCTTTTTCCCATCTGCAGACAAATTCCCCGTCGACAAATAAATAATTCCAGATACCATGAATCCCCTCCACTACCTTCCCCAACCTATAGCCCATCGCCTCCTCAAGTCAGATGACAGTTCCGCCACCGGATTCTCTCCTAAAGAAAACGAAATCCTGCTGATAATAACAGTGGCCGAGTCGGTCCTTTCCCTTATAGGTAGCATACTAATCGTAACCTCTTACCTGAAGTTCAAGCGGTTAAGGAAGTTTTCTCTCGAGCTCGTGTTCTGGCTGAGCGTGAGCGACATTGGCATGTGCGTCAGTTATTTCTTCGGCAACCCTAAGAGCGGGGGGCTGTGCACCGCCCAGGCCATGATTATGTCTTTTTTCGAGTTGGCGAGTGTTCTTTGGACTACGGTCATCGCCTTGACCTTGTTCCGTTTGATCATCCTCCAGAGGACGAGCAGCCACTTGATAAAGTACTACCACGTCTTCTGCTTCGGCGTTCCCTTTGTGAGCATGTTCCTCCCCCTCCTTACAAACAGCTACGGCGACTCCGGCGCCTGGTGCTGGATATCCACCCCCACTGACGAAAGCGAGACCGACAAGCAGCTCATGGAGAGCCCCGGGAACTTGTGGAGGCTGACGCTGTTCTACCTGCCGCTCTGGCTGGCGATCATATTCAACAGCACCGTTTACCTTATTGTGACGAAGACTTTGAGCAGGGTGGCGAGCACGCAGGCGAGCGACCAGAGGCCCAAGTACCTGAAGATGATTAGGAGGCTCCGACTGTACCCGTTGATTCTGGTCTTCTGCTGGTTAGGAGCAACGATAAATCGCATCCAGAACGTCATCGACCCTTCCCACCCATGGTACTCTCTCTACCTCTTCCAAGTCGCCACCCGAAGCCTCCAGGGCACTCTCAACGCTCTCGTGTACGGTTTCAACAACCACGTTATAGGAGAGTGGCTGAGCATCATACCCAACGGTTGCTCGTGGAGCGCCAGCAAGGAGGAGGAGGAGAGCGGAGGAGAGGAAGAGGTGAGAGCAAAGCAAACATATTGGGGTGTGCCGCCGAGCGCGGATCGCGTGTGTGTGTATCTAACCCGATCTTCACGCTCTCTACGCTCGCTCGCAGGACGAGGAGGACGGGATATTCAACAAGGTCAGCTACGTGGGGGGCAAGGTCGGGGGCGGAGGAGAACGCGATAGTAACGACATGGAGACGAGTCTTATCTAATTTGTTGTTTTAAAATATTGGCGCTGCTACTGTTAAGACGCTGTGTGCGTTGTGTGTGTCGTGTTTCCCCCTATTTTAATGCGCTTTGTCTGTATTTACACCTTGACGTCGCTCTGATAACCCTTCTCCCCGCTCTTTCCCTTGAGGTTGTTCTGGTCCTCCTCTCCCTCTTCTCCCTTGAGCTCCTTGACGATCTTGGGCCCCAAGAGCGCGGTGCCAGCGACGGTCAGGAACATCATGAAGTACCACACGGAACTGCGACGAGCGAAGCGAGTCGCAATGGAAGGGGCGTTGGTGACGTTAGAAATGGCGAAGAATTTGGAAGCACCAACGTTACATATGGAAGTATCGGGCGCGTACGTCGATATCCAGTACACACGTCTTTTCGCGAGTATAGAGGGAGCGAAGCGACCGACCGAGCGAAGCGAGGCCCGAGCCTTAATAAGTACCGAGGCCCTGCTCCTCGCACACTCCAATTTGGCAGCACCAACGTTACATATGGAAGTATCGGGCGTGTACGTCGATATCCGGTACACACGTCTTTTCAGCTGGTCGCTTCGCTCCTCGCACACTCTCACCTCCAACCATAAACCCTAGTCAAAGGGCCGACGACAAGGAGACCGGCAGCGGCAGTAATGCTGCCGCTGCCGTTGATAATGCCGGTGATGGTGCCGAGGGACTTGCTGTTGCCCGCGATGCTAGGGTGCTCGCTCAAGTCCGCCGCGACGGCAGAAGTCAAAATGTTGTTGGGTCCTCCGATGAGGATTCCCATGCAGCAGAGGATGACCATCATCGCCCACATGGGGAGTCCGTCGCTGGTGACCGCGAAGAGCCAGAGGAGGGGGACGAGGAGGCACTGGAAGCAAGCGATGACGCAGGCGCGGCGCCCGCCGAAGATGTCGGAGACCTTTCCGACGATGATTCCTGCGACGAGGAGCGAAGCGACGAGTTAGAATAATACAGCAGCTAGACGGGGGGGCGGGGTGGAGGGGCGCGTCATCTCTCACCTCCAGGCATCATTCCAAACGAGTATAGCGTGCTCACGAGGTTCGCTGTCGCCGCGTCGAAGTGCAACGTCAAGAAATACGGCAACCAGAAGAAAAGCACGTAGTTAGTCAACTTGAAGAAACCGAAGGCGAAAGCGTAGCCGGCGACGTTGGGGATCATGAGGGCCTCCATGAAGCCGATGGGCTTGGACTGCGATGAGCGAAGCGAGGAGCAGTTAGCGAAGCGAGCCGAGGAGCGGAGCGACGAGTTAGAATTGTGTAGCTGCGGGCTTCGTCCTTGCAGCCTCTCACCTCTTCTTCGAATCCCGCAATGGTCTTGGGTTTGGGCTTGGCCTTGTTTTTGTCGTTGAGGAGGGTGGTGTCGATTCCCATCTGCGACGAGCGAAGCGAGCCGAGGATCGGAGCGACGAATTAGAGTTAGATTGTGTAGCGGTGGTAGTGGCGTCGCTATCTATACTGAAGCTACTAGCGCAGCGGGAAGACGTCCAGCAAGAATTAACGCGTTCCGGTCGTCGTCGATTTGCTCCTTCTCCGCTTCTCACCTCCTGGGGGTCAGGGGTCAGGCCGTGCATGCACAGGAAGCCCCAAGCGAGGTTGCAGATGGCGGGGATCACGAGAGCCCACCAGTAGACGATCTTGTAGTGGAGGATGATGGCGGTGACGATCGCGGCGATGATGTCGCCGAGGTACTAAGAGGGAGCGAAGCGACAGAGACATTGGTAAGTATATTGTAATATCATAATAATACCGAGGTTCGCGCCTGACATTGTTTCTTGTTATTTCACCTGGTGGCACGTCCACGTTCCGAAGATGAGTCCCCTGTTCTTGTGGCTCTCGTTGTCGCAGAACCAGTTCCCCATAATGGCCGTTCCGACCGGTCCTCCAGTAGACTGAAAGAACCCGAAGACGAAGTAAGTCGCAAGGTAGAAGAAGTTACCGAAGGCTGTGCTCATCCCTTCGAAGTCGAAGAGGATGCCTATGATCATAGCGATCAGGCAGATTCCTGAGCCGAGGAGGCCGATGGCGATGATCGTGGACGGGCGGTAGGTGTCGCCCAAGCGGCCGGAGATGAAGGAACCGATTGCGTAGGTGAACATGAAGACGGAGTCCATTTCGGAGAGGACGTTCTGGTCGAGGCCGGCCTCGGACTTGAGCTGGGGCTGCAAGGGGAGTTAGTGGACGTTGTAGTAATGGTTGGTTTGAATTGTGGTGTGCGGACCTCACCTTGACGGTCGAATAACACTTCCTAGAAAAGTGGGCCATGAAGTACGCTCCAAACGTGACAAAGTAGGCCCACCACTGGTAACTCTTCAAGCGAGATAGGTTGTGAGCCTTGTCGGCCTCCGCTGAGGAGGACGAGACCAAGGGCTCCACTTCCTGCACGGTGGACACGGCCGAGTAGGACTGCAAAGTGGGTTAGTTAGCGAGGTTTGGGTCACGTTAGAGTTACTCGCGTTAGGGTTACTCACCGCCTTCTTGTCTGAATTTTTGCCGCCGAACATGATTTCTGCGAGCGCGAGCGTGGAGGTGTTAATTGGGGGTAGGAAGGAGGCAGGTTTGCCTCCGGGGCCAAAGAGATTCGCAACGATGATTTAACGGGAGCGGGTACGAGGTTAACTTTGAAAACGTAGCGAGGGCGACGGTATTGGGGCGAAGTACGATTCCAGGCGACTTGTCCTGCTCACGTACGTCTGGGGAGTTGCAGGAGGGTCAAAAACAGCAATTGCAGTTTTTAGTTGGAAGGGTTGCTGGCACCATTGGGGTTAGTTTCCTGGAAAATCGCACCCTTCGCCATCCACCACCATCCACACGCCGCCATAACTCAACAAAATGGAGTGGTGCACATCCTCCGAAAACCTAATCACCCACATGGTCTTGCCTCCAGATCCTTTAATAGTCGACCTGGGCTGTGGTTCCTCGACCCTTTCCATCGACCTCTTATTGTCCCTTGGTGGTGTTGACTCCGGCCTCGTAATTTTGATCGACTTCAATCCCACCAGCACCCCCACCTTCTCTGACTCTCGCGTTTCGTATTTGAACGCCGATCTCCTGAAACCCATCGAATTGCCTGAGTGCGACAACTTGTGCTTGATCGATAAGTCGACGATGGATTATATCCTTACGTTGGGACCTGAGGCTGTGACATCTTATTTGACCAACAATGTCCTAGGAAGGGACGCGGTGTACTATTGCGTGAGCTATCACGACGAGGCGTTCCTGGGGTGTATTCTCTCAAACCTTTTCGAGTCAGTTGAGATGGTAGAAGTCGAACGAGAAGATGGAGCTGACGCGGCCGCCCACAAAGAGAAAGACGTTGCAGACGATGACAATGAAGCGTACGACGTTAATGGGAACTTCGCTCCGAACTCGAAGTACGTCAAGAAGTGTTACTTATACAAATGCTGCGGTAGCGGGAGAGGGTTGTGGAAGAATGAGGAGATTGAGGAGAGGATCAAACAGGTGCGAGAACGTGAACGTGCGACCGACGCTAAATAATCTAACTCAGTCTAAACGCTCGCTGCTTTGCTTGTCGCAGCACTTGGACGAGTTTTACATGGAGAAGAACACGATGATTTCCGAGGAGAGGGTCGAGGAGCTGAGACGGTTATTCGAGGGGGGGCGTTTGAAGCTGGAGGACGTCTGGAAGAGGGTTTTCGACGAAGGGCTGAAGAGCGTTTATGGGTTGGAGGATTTCACGGGTGAAGTGGAGGAGTGGAAGGGTGAGAAGGTGGATGGTTTGAGGGTTGAGGAGGTTGTTGAATTTTTGAAGGTTATGCAATAGCGTTTTAATACCATGCAATTGATATATATATATGAAACATGAAACAAAATATGATAATAATAAAAACAAAGCTATTTTTTTTAAATATCTTTCCTCCCTCTCTCTCTCCCTCTCACCCTCCCTCTCACCCTTCAATTAACTCCTTCAACTCCCCTTCCTCCTTCATTTCCCTCACAACATCCAACCCCCCTACAAGCTCCCCCCTAACCCACAACTGCGGATAAGTCGGCCACTCACTAAACCTCTTCAACTCCCTCCTAACCTCCTCATCCTCAAGTATATTAAAGCTGTCGTAACCTTTAGGACATACGTCTTCTAATATCTCAACGATCTGTCTACTGAAACCACACTTCGGTCCGCTAGGTAACCCTTTCATAAAAACAATAACCTCGCTCCTTTTAGTAAGTCTTGAGAGCCTTTCGTCGATCGATTCCAAAGCTGATACGCCGAGGGATTCAGATAATGGACCGTCTTCTGCTAGATCTTTTAATATATCTAGACCGCCTATTAATTCACCTTTCACGTATAACTGTGGGTAAGTCGGCCAGTCGCTGTAGATTTTTACGCCTTGTCTGATTGCGTCGTTTTCGAGGATGTTGTAGGAAGAGAAGGGGATTTTTGAGGATTGGAGGAGCGAGATGGTTTGACGGGAGAAACCGCATTTAGGGGAGGTGGGGGTGCCTTTCATTAGGAGGAGGACGGGGGCAGAGGTTAAAAGTGTCTGGAGGGGAGGGGGGGAGGGGGTTAGAGATATATGTGTTTTTGTTTGTTCTTATGTGTTCTTCACCTGTATCTTCTTCCTAAGTTCCTCGTCAATTCCCCCCTCCTCCCCCTCCTCCTTCTCCTTCTCAACCTCCTTCTCAACCTCCTTAACTACAGCAGCATTCGTATTATTACCCTTTAATTTAAAACTCTCCTCTTTCAACTCCCCAACCTTCCTCGTTAATTCACTAGGATCAGCACCCTCCAACCTCGACCAAACCTCATCGTTCAATAAGAATATGAAAGTAGGTACGACTGTTACGTTGAATTTATTTACTAAGGTTGGGGAGGTTTCGGCGGGTAAGGATTGGAAGGTTAGGGAAGGGAAGGCGGTGGGGAGGGCGGTCATTACGGCGGACATTTGAGCGTGGGAGGGGTGCCAGGGGGCAGTGAAGTGGAGGACTTTGGGAGAGGCTGTTGTTGTGAATTGGGACATTGTGTGTGTTTTGGGGGTTCTTTTTGGGGCCTGGGGGGTTTGTGCAGGGAGGGGGGCTGGGGTTAGAGAGAAATGAATGTAATGTGTTGAGCGTAGTGGAATGGATGGGAATGGATGGGAATGTTATGATGTACAGGGGGCCTTGCATCGACTGCTTTCTTTCTATCGAACTGCATATCGATAATATGGCAATATCTAATAATGCGCTAATAATGCGCTGATAATGCGCTAATAATGCGATAACCATGAATGTCTCATGGCGTCGATATAGCGTCGATTATGTCCTTGTTTTTTTATTGTAGGTGATGAGAAGGGAGCGACATTTCACGCGAGTGAAAAAGGCTTGTGCCATAACACTCTATAAACCGTCAACGATAGACGCAACGAGACGATGTATCTTATGCCATTAATGATAAGTAAAGAGGTTTGGCAAACGTACTTTGAATAATCGCTAGCAATAATCCTAGCAACACTAAAATTGGTGATCCTCCTGGATAACTGGCCTCTCCACCACTTTTACTCTCAAATTCGCTATATCGTACTATCGTACTATTCATTATTGATACCACGTCCGAATAGTACTATACAATTGTGATAAAATCGCATAAAATAAATCGTGTCTTCTACTACACATTATTTAATAAGACAATAAAATAAAAGGTATAAAACTCCCACCGAGCACAGCAGAGGCATAGCAAATAAAGATTAAATAGACGCAGCCGCGACGCAGCCGCACAGCAGCCGCATAGCAGCCGCATAGCAGCATCGTAATAATTGGAACCCTTCTTGGCTGTAATGTCCTCTTTAGTTACTAAAGCTGTTACTAAAGCTGTTACTAAAGCTGTTACTAAAGCTGCTGCTGCTAAAGCTGCTACAACTAAAGCTGCTACTAATGGCAAATATGTTAAAGTAGATGAAATGTCTACTGAAATGTCTACTGAAATTTCTACTGAAATGTCTATTGAAATAATACCATCATCATCTCCTCAATCTTCACAGCCAACAACTCCAACCACCACCACCATCCCCTCCTACCTCTTCCCCCTCCACACTCTAACCTTCCTCCTAACCGAACTCCCGTTAATCCTAACCCTCTCCCTCCCCCCCCCCTCCCCCTACACCCCCCCCCTAATCTACCTAACCTTCTCTTTAACCTCCCTCCTCCCCCCCTCCTTCTCCTCCCCTCCTCCCATAAACTCTCTCTTCCTCATATTACTAAAATCATACATTTTAACGTCACTCCATATCTCATTAACATTTATAAACCTCTCTCACCCTCTCCCTGACCTTGTATTCACATTCACGAGTATATTAACAGGTTATTCAAGTAGTTTATCATGGTATACATCGTCAACAATTTTATCTTCACTTCACGATTCAGGTTATAACTCTTTCACATATTTTAATTTGTGTCTACAAGTATCTCTTTTTTGTATGCATGTTTTACAGAGTTTTTCCGAGAAGGATACGAGTATTTATTTAGCGAGTTTAATGAGTTTATTAAGTGTTATAATTACATTCATTTACGTTATTATTAAATACGAAAGAAATAATAACGCACATAATAGTGTTGATGGTGTTATATCATCAGGTTATTTAAACCTTAAAAACACATTCAAAACACCTCTAAAAAACCTAACACCTCTACACATACTCGCGGGAGTAAGCGAAGGTTTGATATTAGGTAACGTTGGGAAAATAGTTGGCCCGAAGATCGTTGGGAGAGGTTTAGCTTTGAAGACTGCGTGTAGTGTTGTGGGGGTTTGGGGGACGGGGGGGTGGGTTAAAGAGATTGGAGAGTATAGGGAGGTTGAGGAGGAGAGGAGGTTTAGTAGAAGACATGTGGAAGTACATTGTTTGCAGTTTTTTGTTAGTTTTTGGGTTGTTGTTGCGGCGGGATTTTGGGGGGGGGAGGGGTGGGGGGTTTATGGAGTTTACCTTTTGGGAGGGTTGCAGATGGGGATGTGGAGTAATGTTACGAGTGGGTGTAGGTGAGGTGGTGTTGAAACGTTACTTAGTATTTTCGAGCACTATCGACCAACAATGAATATTCTAATTCGTCGCTTCGCTCCGAGCGCAGCATTGCGGTTGTTGGAGGTGGGAGCGAGAGGGGAGTTATGGGTGCGTATGGAGTTGCTAAGTTCTTCAGCGGAATGGGGACAATGATGGGGTTCCTGTTCGGAGGAGGTTGGGGTTGGACGGTCTTCGCGATTTCCGTAGGCGTGCTGTGGCTCAAAGATGATAAAGATGCGAGGAACGTGTTATTGAGACGAAATATGTGATTAATAAAAAAGATAAATAGATATAAACCCAAACGGAAAAGTATTTTTTCTATTTTTAGAACATTTCTTTCTATCTATTAGCGTCGTTCAACTGATTAACTAACTAACTGACTGACTGACTACTGCTATAACACTCCACTCCTTCACATAAACCTCCTCTCGTCATAGACCTGCAACGCAGCGACATAAAACTCAACGCTGGCCTCGTCGGCCCAACTCTTCAGCATCCACTTTCCCGTCAGAGGGTCTTTGATGAAAGGGAACCACCTACCGTCCAAAAAAGGGCAGTGGCTACCCGTCTTCGTGACGGCTATTAAACCCCTCTTGCTGTCCCTGACAATCTGCGCGAAGCTGCGACGACGACGATATGTTAACAAGCAGCTCCTTGCAGCTCCTATCAAATTCATCGCTTCGCTCCTCACACTCACCTGCGCCCCTCGTGATTAACGTAAGGCGACGTCTCGTACAAATTATTGATGTTACAGCAAGGGTCGTCCAACGAGTTCAAGACGAATGTCGGCGTGTCGATGTACTGCAGATCGTTGACGGGGTTCTCTCCTTTGAAGTACTCAGAGGCGTTGGGGTAGCCAGCGAAGGGGGCGCTGGCGTCTAAGAACTCTTGGAGGGTGGATGCTTCTAGGGCAGCGTCGACTGCGGAGCTATCGAAGGAGCGGAGGACTGCGGTGAGTGTGTGTCGTTAACGAGTTAGAATTGCGAAGCGGGGATAGTGCGGAGACCAGCCGCAAGCGGTTGCTGGCAGCTACTAGCAGCTCCTTGGCGTTTTAGCTGCATCGTACCTTTCTCGTTCTTCATTATGAAGTGGTCCTTCACCGCTAAGGTCATGAGGGCGTTGTAGGGCTCCTTGAAGCGGTCGGGCTGCAGGACCTTGCTTGTGTCGTAACCGGGAGTCACTGTGACCGCTCCGACGAAGCTGGTCGCATGAGGATACGTGTTAAAGAGTCAGAACGTGCTTATTATTAAAAACGTTCCTCAATCGCTCTCACCTTGGAGTCTTCTTCTCGGGAAATAACGACCTTCTCTTGTCCCAGGCCGCCAGGGCGGTCACCGTAACGGCGCATCCGCTGCTGATGCCTGCAAAAAGCGAAGCGAGTTGCAAAGGAGGAGGTGTTTATGACGTTAGAAATTGAGGCGTACTCGACAGCAACTACGATAAGTACGTAAGTATCGGCGAGCGCCGTGTTTAAGTACATGTGCCTTCTCAGCTCGTCGCTTTGCTCCTCACGGCCTCTCACCGTGCAGAAATATGGCAGTGTTCGGAGCCAGGAGATTCTCCTTTATGTGCCAGTACGTCTGCTCCAAGTCGTCAATGTCGCCAAACAGATTCCACCTCGGCGCTTTCAAAACCTGGTTGGGGATGTGGCCCCTTCTATTGATGGCAATGCTGCGGATGCCCTTTTCATAGGCCAGGCGAATTATCATGTTGCCCGGCATGTCCTGTGAGTGGCAGCGGAGGCCTGGCTCGAAGAGAATTACCGGCGAGCCGCTGTTGAATTGAGGGTACTCTGACGAGCTGTCAAACGGAGGGAATACGTCAAACCTAATCTCGTCGGTCATTTCCTCAGGGCGATCACACACAGCGGTCCTGTTGACGAGTTAGAATTGCATAGCGGTGTGGGTGATTTACGAACAAAGTTTTACGTTTCCCGCAAATGGAATCTACGCGTTTCCAACTCCTCGCTCACTTCGTTTACGTTTCCCGCAAATGGAATCGACGCGTTTCCAACTCCTCGCTCACTTCGTTTACGTTTCCCGCAAATGGAATCGACGCGTTTCCAGCTCGTCGCTTCGCTCCTCGCCGTCACTTCACTCCTCGCTGTCGCTTCACTCCTCGCTCACCTGTAATCGCCAATGTCTCCGATGCTTTTGTCTAAGCAACCAGTAACATTGAAGTATATTTCTTCAAAGGGGATGTTCCCATTGTGGAACTCATTCTGGATCATCCACGGCGCAAACTGCAAGTGCCGATTGTGCAGCAAGAGGGGCGGCTCGGGTCCTCGGCTGATTGCTGGAGCAAGTTTCAGGATTTGTTCCAGCTTCGGATCCGACCCTCTGATGAGCTCCGCAAGACCATTTTTGTCTATGTAGAGCGGTCTTAGCACGTAAGCTAAAAAGGCAACCGACAGCGCAAGCCGTTTTGACCATAACGCTTCAGTATTGACCTTTTTCTTCTTCTTTTCCATGGTAGTAGTCGTCACTTCCTTTGCTCCGGTAAAGAAAAGGATGGTGCGCCTCCATACTTGAATAATACTGTAAATAAAAAGGCCGATCGTGAACAAGAGTGCCGTACAAGGTTCCATTAGTCCCCATGCGTCATCTGTGTTGAGATAGTAGGGCTTCATCCCTGGAACAGTTGCTGTCCTGGAAACCCAGAACGAACTGAACATCACAAAACATCACACAACATGGCAAACAAAAACGGTTTCCTGTCCTGCACTCTTGACAGCTTCAATGGCCAGGCCTGTATTGGTTGCGAGGTAAGAAAAACAGTTTTTGTTCGCCTGGTCAGTCAGGGAGAGGTCTTGTGACTTGTCGACAGTTCATAACAATTCCAGCGCAAACCTGGTGCTATAACCAAGGGGCTAGGGGCCGAATGCTGATTTAACCTTAACACACTTTCTAACTCACCCACTACGCAGCCGTGGAGGATGCTTGAGGCCAAGGCGGACCCGAAACAGAGCAGCTGGGTTTCCCACAATCGTGCCGGCCAGGTGAGAGGCTGCAAGGAGCGAAGCAACGAGCTGAGAAGACATGTACACGGGATCGAGCGCGCTAATCGTCGATACTTCCATACGTAACGTAACTTCCGCCAACTTTGCCTCGAATTCTAACGCTATGAACACCTCCTCCTTTGCGGCTTCGCTCGTCGCAGGTCTCAGGGCCCTCCTTCACCCTGAAGCTCGCGAACAAATCTCTCCTCTCGTACATTGAGCTCTATAATGGCGGTTGCGCCGAGATCGACGTCCACGTTGGCCTGAAGCGCGGCAAGCATAATATGATAGAATTTGTAGTCGCCAGGAAGCTTGCTCGCAACAGAATCAATGAAATCAAGATTGGGCACATTCCATGCAACTACGTCAAAATAATCGTCAAGAGGGGCGCTCCCATCTCCATCTACCAGCTCCGCTTGTCCGGGATAGACGCCAACGAAGTTGGGGAAAAGATGGGACCCTCGACGGAGTACCTGCTGTACAAGTCCACGGAGAGGATGCTCTACGGAAAGAGCTTGAGGATGGTCAGGCCGGTGGCGAAGCCTTCTCACGACAAGATGGAGAAGGTCGGAGGTGACCTCCCGGACAAGAGCTACAGCTTCCTCACCGATATCAATACGCCCTCCACCATTACAATCAGCCCGGACAACCCGCTGGCCAGGCTCTACCCCAGGGGCGAGAACCCTGTGAATAAGAAGCTGTTCGAATTGGATGAGCAAATTTACCCCAAGCCCTTTCCGAGCCCTGATTTGTACAACATACTGCCTCCAGGGGTGGGAGGAACATCTAAAAAGGACAGGAGATCGCCCCCCCTCAACAGGTCAGAGGTTTTGGTGATGTGAAGATGGTTGGAAAGAATTTTTGATTTTGTTTGTTAAAAAAAACATCTATTTACTTTCCGCACGCTGCTCTTTTTTCTTCTCCAACCTAGCCAAATGTAGGATTGGCTCCGTGTAGCCGCTGGGCTGCGTTCGCCCCTTCAAAGCTAGGTCGCAAGCCGCCCTCCACGCGATTCCGTCAAATGAGGGGGCCAAGGGTGTGTAGTTTTGGTCGTTAGCGTTTTGTTTGTCAACGACTTCGGCCATTTTCTTCATCGCCGCAATGACTTCTTCTTCCGTGACGATTTTGTGGTGAAGCCAATTCGCGAGCAGCTGCGATGATCGAAGGAAGTATGGCGTTAACGAGTTAGAATTGCGTGGCAGCGACGAGCGAAGCGACATGCTGCGGGCTTCGTCCTCGTACTTTTGGCTTCGTCGTACCTGACTACTTATGCGACAAGTGGCGCGGTCCTCCATAAGACCGACGTTGTTGATATCGGGGACCTTACTGCAGCCGATGCCCTGGTCTACCCATCTTACAGCGTAGCCGAGAATTCCCTGCGCCGAGTTCTCTATCTCGTCTCTCTTATCGTCGGCAGTCCAAGCACTTGGATCTTCGATGATAGGGACCGTAAGCAGTTGCTCGAGGGTGCTTCTGCTTCCTCCGGTGGCGATCTCTCCCTGCCTCTTGAGCGCGTCGACGCGGTGATAGTGGGTGGCATGGAGCGTGGCGGCTGTGGGGGAAGGAACCCATGCGCAGTTCGCCCCCGCTTGAGGGTGCCCAATCTTCTCCTCGAGCATCTTCCCCAGAAGGTCGGGCATCGCCCACATTCCCTTTCCGATCTGAGCCTTTCCGGTGAATCCGCACGCTAAACCTATGTCGACGTTGCGATTCTCGTACGCCGCGATCCAGGGCTGAGCCTTCATGTTCTTCTTGCGCACAAACGGTCCCGCTTCCATGCTCGTGTGGATTTCATCTCCCGTCCTGTCCAAGAAGCCAGTGTTGACAAAGGCAACCCTCGAAGAAGCGGCAGCGATGCAAGCGTTGAGGTTCGCGGATGTCCTCCTCTCCTCATCCATAATGCCTAGCTTGACAGTGTTGGGTGGAAGGTTTAAGTGGCGCTCGATGATGTCGAAGGTGTCGCACGCGATCTTGACCTCCTCCGGGCCGTGCATCTTGGGCTTCACAATGTAAATCGAGTTCTCGGGCGAGTTCTTATTTAGCTTCGAGTCCTTCTCGAGGTCGAACTTAGCAAGAGCCACGGACGTGATGGCATCAAGCAGTCCTTCGCCTGCGACGAATTAGGAACGCGTTAGAAACAAGCAAGCAATAGCAAGCGATTTTGACGCATTATCGCAACATCTTACCTATCTCCCTGCCCTCCTTGTCCAGCACGGTGGGGGTCGTCATGAGGTGCCCCACGTTCCTGACCAGGAGAAGACTCCTGGATTTAACTTCGAAGGGCTCGTTTTGAGGCCCGAGGAACGTCTTGTTCGCGTTGAGGGTCCTGACCACCTCCTTCCCGCCCTTGGAGAACCTCGCCTCCAGGTCGCCGACCATCAAACCCCTCCAGTTCTTGTAGGCCTCCACTTTGTCTTCTGCGTCCACGGCAGCGACAGAGTCTTCAAAGTCGAGGATGGTACTGATCGCGCTCTCGAGGAGCACGTCGCTGACGCCTGCGGTGTCCGCCTTGCCCACCTCGGTGGTCTTGTCGATTACGATTTCAATCTTCAGGCCATTGTTTTCGAGCAAGAAATGCTTGGCGCCGTTGACCTCTCTAGTGCCGAGGAATTTGCCCTCCTTCATCTTCGGCCGCATCTCTCCTCCTTCGCATTCGTAGCTGGTGACTTCGGCATGGCTCCCCTGCGACGAGTGGAGCGAGCCGAGGAGCGAAGGGACGCGTTGGTATTAAGGTGGCAGAGCGAAGTGACCCGCAGCAAAACTGACTCCACACGCACTCACCTCATCCAGGGGCAGAACATCGTCCAGCCACTTTCGCACCCAACAGGTCACCTTCTCACCCCTGGAAGCGTCGTACGGTCCCTTCACGGGAGGTCCGAAGACGTCAGTTCCGTACAGGCACGAGTATAGAGACCCCCACCTTGCATTGGCTGCGTTCAGGGCAAATCTTGCATTGTTCACTGGGACTACAAGCTGCGGTCCGGGAATAGTGGCGATCTCCTCGTCAACTCCGGACGTGGAGATGGTCACCGACTCGGGGACCGGGACGAGGTAGTTTATCGACTGCAAGAACGTGATGTACTTGGAAGGTTCGGTCAGCCCAGTCTTGCGGTGAAACTCGTCGATTTGGGCTTGGAGTGCGGAACGGGTCTTGAGCGCTTCCTGGATCTTAGGCTCGATGGTGTTCACGAGATCTTCTAAGCAGGAGTAGAACGCTGCGGGCGAGGAGAGCAAAGCGATGAGTAAGGATATTTACAGCGGGTTGATAGTGCGCCTAAGTGACGTTCGATAGGCCATACTCACCTACAGGGGTGACTGAGGACGGCAAGTCAGACTTGACGAAGGCGTCAAAGACAGGTGCCACTTGGAGGCCAGCGGGGGTCGTCATGCGTTCGTTTGGGATTTTAGTGGGATTTGGTTCATCGGTTTGAGGTAAGACGGGAACGATCTTAGGTTTGGACATTGAAACGGCGCAGGGAGGAGGGAGGAGTGAAGGTGCAGAAAGTGACAAGGCTATTTTTGCTATTTTTGCTTGAGGATTGATTTATTTGAAGTACGCTTTGACCTCTTCAGCAGTTTTTTCCGGAGAATTTAAGATTCGCGTTGTCGGTCGTCTTGCGGTGGAGGATATTTGAGCTCCGAGGAAAAGTTTAAACGGGTCTGAGAGTTTTTGGAATCAGAGGAGAGAGAGGCGAGATACCCCTTGCCTTTGATGTCTTACGGTTCTGGAGGGAACCCTTTTGGGACAGCAACCTCGCGAGTGGTGGCTCAGACGGCGACTTCAAAGAAGGCGGGCTACTACCAGCGCGGCAGCGGGAAGGTTCAGGGCGCTGAGGATGGAGGAGGTCGAGGACGAGGAGGATGGGGTTTCTCAAACAAGAAGTCGCCTCCGTCGGCGGCGAGCGTGCTGAGGGACACCATCGCGAAGAACTATGAGGCCCAGGCGACCGCCTCGAACGTCATGTTCAACATGAACGGGCAGCGGGATCAGCTCGAGGGTGCGAGAGAGAATGTTCGTGGAGTGCAAGGTGAGTGAGTGAAATGGATTGCGGGTTGTGGGGGGGGGCATGGTGGAGGGGGGGGGAGGAGGTGATGAGTAATCGTGTTTTCTAACACAGAAGAACCGTCGCAGAAATGACTAAGCTTGCAAAGGTGGAGCTGGAGGAAATTCGAATGAAAGCGACGTGGAGACGGAGAAAATTGTACGTGATCATTGCCGTGCTCTCCATCACGGACGCTTTCCTATTTTATAGGCTCGCCAAGTGCGGGGGGTACTTCTGGTGCGCTTCGTAGCTATTAATGTGGGGAGGAAAGGGAGATTAAGAGAATTAAATAAATTGAACATTATTATGCTTATGAAGATTCCGTTCTGGGTCGTTTATAACTTCTTTTTTTTTTTTTTTTTGAGCGAGGATGGTTTATGTTGGAGATGCTCTGTTAGCATTTTTAGAGCGCGTTGATGTGTGTTGCCACTGGATTCGAAGCTGAAGGCGTCAGAGTTTGGGCTGGTTACGGAGGAGGAGGCGTGGGGGCGGACAGATGGATTTAGTCCTCCTCCTCCTCCACAACAAAATTAAAAGAACCACATTCAAGATCCTCTCTCAAGCCATCCAAATCCCACTGGAGCTGCTGGATTCTCTCTCCCTGCTGCTTAACCTTTTCCTCAAGCGCCCTCTTAGATTCAGCAGCGTTGACCTTGACCTGCTCCAAGGTTCTTGACAGTTTCTCAGCGGCGCTTTCTTGCGCCTCGAGCCTCGCTGAGAGGAGAAGGAACTTTTTTTAGAGAGTGGACATCGTGGCGTCTGGTGTGTGGGTGATGCAGGTGTGGGGGAAAGTTAGGGTAAGAAGTTAGGGTAAGATGATACCTGGTATCAGTGAAAGATTGGATGTTCTGGTTTTAAATGAATAAGCCTTCGTTAGATCTATATTTGATATGTTCGCTCGATGGTGGCGTAAGTAGTGTGTAACGTAAAGGAAATTTGCGAGGCTACGCTGCTTACGTGATTTTCGAGAGATTTCAGAGTTTAGGCTATTCCAAAATTTTCTTGGTAACTTTTGGTCATATTATTCACTTCAAGACCTATAAGAGGAATAAGATGCCATTTAAAATGACAAAAAGGGGATTTGATCTGGCCTCAAAAAGTGATCTCAATAATTTCCAAATTGTCCTAGATGTGTTCTTATAGCTAATTATATATCCTCAGTATTCTAAATATGGAACTTATTATGTCTATAAAAAATTTTATCGTGAAAATCCATTGTTGAAATCAGTCAAAATGGGATTTTTTTGACAAATATAAAATAGTAAAAATTCATTAAGAGGTCTTAAGATGAATAATATGAATAAAATTGACCACGAAAATGCCTCAATCTTGAGACACATTTCTCTGGAAAAGTGAATAAAAATTCAAGTCCAATTTCTGCCGTTGCACGCATTCGCCAGCTTGTCTACTTTCGAACATACACTATTGAGCTAATTTTATTCGCCAGCATATTGTATAATCCATACTGGGCACCGGAAGCGCGAGATATCCAACTCCAAAATTTTCCTCCCTCCGCTCCTGCCCCGGCATGTCTGCTGTCCCACCGACGCCGCCCTCCGCGGATCAGCAGCGCGCGCAGTGCAGAGCCCTGTTGGAATCGCCTCCTGGCCGGGCCTGCCTTGCCAAGTTCGTGGAGGCCAACCCTGATTCACCCTTCATTGAAATGATCCGTGAGGAGACGGAGAATGCTCTGCGGAGAAGGGCGTGGATCGAGGGGGAGCAGGTGTTGGCGTTGGCGGGGGTAGACGTGTCGAAGCGCGAGGCGGAACCTTGGCGGGACCACTCTCCCGCAAATAGTCTCGAGTAGGCATGTCATCGGAGCATGAAAAGAATCAAGATCATAAATATAACTAAAAAAGAAATACACTACTTAACTCTACAGCTACAACAACAACAACAACAAACAACATTTTCACGCTCAAGGCTCCCTCACGACCACGGTCCCCCTCTTGCCCAACCCTAAACTCACAATCTGCTCTTCGTCCCCAATTCTTCGCACGGGAAACACGGTGCACAAATGGAGCTCCTTGTTCTTTTCCTGCACTTCTACGTCAGTCCTGACGAATTCCAGCACGTCCTGCACCGTGTTCTTCTTGTAAAACTTCCTGGTGACGGAGGTACTGGCGAAGGACCTCGGAAGCTTTATGAGCAGCGTGACGATTGTGTCATCGTTGGTGTCTTCTGAGTCCGGTGACGGGAGCTTGTGCTGCAGGAGCGACTTGAGCGTCTCGAGCCTGTTCGCGGACTCCTCCTCCAGCGACTTTGCGCTCTCTTGCACCGCCTTCTCAATGAGTTTCTCCTCCTCCCTCTGCAGTTCCTCCTCCCTCTTTTGCTGTTCCTGTGTTGACCACAGATTGACATTAACGAGTTAGAGAATTGGGTGGCGTCGATGTACAACATAGCTCCTCGCAGCTTCCTCTCTCACCTTCTCCTTGTCCTTTATGAGGGATTCGTAGTACTCGCTGTCTTGATCTTCTTTGAGTACGTTGTTGGACTGCGAAATAGCGCTCTGCATTTGCTTCTCTTCCGATCCATTGTACTGACTGAGCAGTGACGCTGGTGATGGCGGCGGTCTTGGTAGTGTTGGTACCGGTCTCGGCCTCGACTTCTTCGTTTTTTTCTCATCATAAGTAGGAGAACAAAGGTCTACGACCTCCCTCCCTCCGTTCACCCCTGCAGATTTCGTAGGCTCTATCACCACATCACCATCACTATCACCATCACCATCACCATCACCATCACCATCACCATCACCATCACCATCACCATCACCATCACCATCACCATCACTATCGTCGTCGGACAAGATTTCGATTATTTCACCGCCAACAAAACCTTTGCTCTGACTCTTCTCCCCCCTCTTCTCCACCTTCGATCGCTTGGGTTGCGGAGCCGGCTGCGAGTCGAGCAGCCTGCTCACACCTCTGCCCCTCCTCGCGGAACCGCTGGCACCGGAGGACCTTGAGCCACCGGCGAGCGTGTTGCCCTTGCTCTTCCAGACATCCTCGGTCCTCTGCGGCGCGCGAAAGAAAACGCCATCGAGTTAGAGCCTAGACCAGGACTCCTTGCAATTTGTTCTCACTCCGCCATCCCACACTCGAGAAGGCTTCCATTCGCATAGTCCCTCGGCCTCACCTTTATGGCGGCCTTCGCCTTCTCGTCCTCGTGGCGGAACTCACTCATGTGCTGCGCCTGGTGCATGTGCGGGCACTCGATCCCGAGCTTGCAGAGTTTCTTGGGCATCGATAGCGATGTTTTGCCCTGCCGTGGTGGGAGGAGCAGAGTCGAAGAACAATGTGAAGGCAGCGAGCGCCTTCAACGTCGCTTCCTTTTTTTCTCTGTGGAGCGCCTGGGGGATCGAAAGCGTTTGAAAGCGCAAATTCAAGATTTCACTCGACAGTAACCGTACCCCTTTGATTTTTGACGTCAACTTTACAGCTGCTACTTTTTGGCTGCTTTTGGAATGACCTCAATTTCTACCTCAATTCCATCGCACTTTCAGTCCCTTCACGCTCGTCTTTTCTCTTCTTTCCTTCAGCCGTCTCAATAATAAGAATGTCCCAATTGCCTTCGTTTCGCCTCGCTATCCCTAAGAAGGGCAGATTGTACGAAAAGTGTTCCTCTGTCCTTTCTGGAGCAGGTCTCGAGTACAGGCGCGAAGCGAGGCTAGATGGTGAGTTTAAAGCCTTTTAAAAGCCTTTTAGAAGCCCTTGTTTAGAATTTTATTATCAGGATCGCTCATTTGCGTATCGAATCGCCCGTCATTTTTATGCGGTCCCATGGCGTTCACGAATTGTCGCTTTAATTAGCTTTAATTGTGCTGATTCGCAATCGCAATCGCAGTTGCAAGCTTTCCTTAAGTGCGGAAATAATCAACTTTAACGCTAGGCTTCGAGCTTGACGGTTCGCCCGAACCAATAACTTGCGGCCTCTTCGACTGCACTAGCCGCAAGAATGGCGTAACCTTCGCGTAACATCTCCTCTGATTTGCTGAGGCGCCCGGTGACAAAATCGAGGATCATCAACCCTCATCAACGTTCTACTTCGGCAACTCTAACCCTCTATTTGGTCGCAAAATCGGTAAAAATCGCGCGCAGTTGCCGTTTGCAAGGATATGCCTGTGACCCTAGTTTTCCTTCCGGCCTCTGATATCGCCAATTATGTGGGACTTGGAGGTGAGGTTGACTTGAGCCCGATAGCCCGATAGCCCGATAGCAAGATAGCTGTGACCATATCCAATTCGTTACCTCTTGGATCGCTTCATTCGCACTTCTACACAATTCTAACTCGTCGCCTCGCTCGTCCTCACAAACCAGACGTCGACATGGGCATCACCGGAGAGGACGTAGTGGCAGAGAGCGGAGTCACGGTAAAGAAGGAGATGGCGCTCGGGTTCGGAAAGTGCAAGCTCTGCGTTCAGGCTCCTGTCCGCCGCGGAGTGACTGACGTCACGGATTTGGCCGGCGGCAGAATTTGTACTTCGTTCCCTGAGCTTACCAAGAAGTTCTTCGCCCCCACCGACACTGAAAAGGGCGTGGATACCAACGTCCGCTTCGTCTCAGGTTCCGTCGAGGCGGCCTGTGGCCTGGGTTTGGCCGATGCCGTCGTCGATCTCGTCGAGACCGGGACCACCATGAAGGCCGCTGGACTTGAAATTGTCGCGGAGGTCATGCAGGTGAGGGGAGCGAGATGAACGCGAGACTTGGGGACCATCCCTTTTACGTTTTCTAACCGAGTGTACCCACTATATATGTACACCCGCCGCTCGCAGTCCGAGGCCATCCTCATCAGCAACCCCAATTCCAAGCAGGTCGACATCATCAATCTCATCAAGAAGCGCATGGAGGGATACATTACAGCTACCAAGTTCATGATGATCACTTACAACATCTCGAAGTCACTGCTGGCCAAGGCTAGCGCGATTACCCCCGGAAAGGTGAGTGAGCAGACAACGGGCAGCGAAGCGACGGTTTGGTGGGGAATGCGGGATCTGCGTCTTTTCTCTTTCTACTTAAAACTATACCAGATCGAACCAGAATCTGCTTCTTTTCTATTTCTACTCAAATCTAACTTGTCGCTTCGATCATCGCAGACTTCGCCCACCGTCACCCCGTTGGAGACCGAGGGCATGTGCGCAGTTTCGGCTCTCATCAACAAGGTGAGCTAGCGCTTTCACGGCGAAGATTATTTTATATCTATCTCTCTACCCTATTTTAACACACAAGCCCTCTACTTTAAAAACTTTTATCGCAGAGCGCGAGCGCCCAAAAGATGGACGAACTCATGGCGATTGGAGCAACTGACATCTTGTTGTTCGCCATCAGCAACTCGAGAATGTGAATGTAAAAGCATTTGTATTTGCGGAAAGGGGGGAACTACACGATTTTGTTTCTGAAAATGTTGGTGGGATTTTAGTTTTCAACTTTTTTATCTAGTCAATGTAAAACTTCTTGTTCTCGTAACCGGGGCAGGCACCCTTGTACGTTTCGAAAATGCGTTCCACTTCGTCACAGTACTGCGACGAGCGAAGCGAGTTGCATGAAGATTGACCGTAACGAGTTAGAATTGCATGGCGGTGGTTCTGGCATCGATATCTAGTCTGAAGCTCCTAGCGCAGCCGGAGACGGAAGCAGAATTAACGCATTCCGACGAGGAGCATTTGCGAACGAGAGAGTTTCTCACCTTCTTGTGCCAGAAGTCAATGTCCTCCTGAGTGGGTTCCTCGATCTTGGGCATGCCGAGCAAGCGGCCACGGACGTAAACGAGCTTGTCGGGACGAGGGATGGGGAGGTTCTTCCAGCCCCAGAAGTAAGTGATAGAGACGCCCATCTTGCGGGAGATAGCGGCGAGGGGACCGGACTTGACAACGGTGAGGGAGTGAGTGTTTCCGAGCAGGTACAGGGGGAGAATGTCGCTGCCGGTGGTTAGTGCGAGCTGCGCGGAGGGAGCGAAGGGGGTGGGCCGAGTGTTAGTGAGGGGGGAGCGAGCGATAGCGAGTACCGAGGCCGCTTGCGGACGAGACCATGGCAGCTATAGAAGAAGACACAGTCTACAGCGAGCATCGAAAGTGACCGAGCCGCAAGAACCCCCACGTGATAATACGACCGCTTGCAAACCCTAACCCTCACCTTAATGAAGCCCTTCCTCTTGCTCAAATAAAGACGCTCCTCCTTCCTGCTGCTCTTGAACAGCTCAGCGATCCCGCCGATGTAAATCACGATGCTTCCGGCAGCGCCGCCTTTCTTCATGTGCCTGACAATCGACTTCTTACTCGCGTCAATCAGGCCGAAGATTCCCATCACGTGCTTTAAGATGGGAACCGATGTGACGACGCTGGCAGCAGCGGTTTTAATCTTTCGGAACTCGTCGATGCAGAAGGAGCCGGAACACATCCCAGTGAAGCTGACGACTCCGTGAGGCTGCGCAGCCAGGATGGCGGTGCGACCCTTGCCGAAGAACTCAAGAAGCTGCGAGGAGAGCCGAGGAGCAAAGCGATGAGTAAGAATGAAGATAAATAATCAGCCGAGGAGCGAAGCGACAACTTAGAAATAAATAAATAATCAGCCGAGGAGCGAAGCGAAGACTTGATTGAAATAAATAATCACGTCTCGTTGCCGTCCGTTCACTCCTCACAGGTTTTCCCCTCACCTCCTCGTCAGAAGTCTCGCGGATCTCGCTAAACTCAAAGTAATCGATCATGCTGTCCACAACGTGCTTGACGAAAAAGGGCGAGTGTTGCGTCGGCACGATGGTGCTGTGGTGTTGTGTAGGGTTATGAATGTGAGTATGGAGGGAGCTAAGCCGAGGGAGCGCGACCGACCGAGCGATAGCGAGTACCGAGGGAGCGAAGATGAGGGACCGAAGCGACCGACCGAGCGATAGCGAGTACCGAGGGAGTGGCGACCTAGAATCCCCACGCGAATACACAATTCATGTTTTTTACCGCGCTGCAAGCACCCGCCCTCACCTTATCATGAACGGAACTGTAGTCCAAATCATCCAACCTGGCAATGCCGAGCGGACAAAGTAATCCCACAGCACATAAATGCTGAGCAGTATGTAGGGCAGCGTCACTAGGTACGTGAGTGCGAAGCAGGTGGCGAAAATGCCACCAAGGACTTTACGGTAGAAGGGTGCCGAAGGCCTTTTGTGCACGGTGTAATTAAACTTCTTAGACGTCGCCGCGGAAGTTGTCGGAGTTTTGGGCATAATGATAGTATACGAGCGAGCGAGTTGACTTGGACAGGCAGCTGGGATGCTGAAGGTGAAAGTGTTGCTATCGACGATCAACATGATGCTGTAGTCTGGGATCATTAAGGTGGATTACAGATCTTGTGTCAGATTCAAATGCGACGATAGCTCCCACAACGGGGAATAGGAGCCCCCCCCCATCGATGGTGCGTCCCTGAGAACGAGAAGAAGGACGCAGAATCATTCCAAGGGTACCGAAGTTGACAGTTTCCATATCTTCTAAAGTGATTTGAGGGGTGCGGGGATGTAAAATAAGTTGATTTTTCTCTGACGAATGTTTGCTTTTATCTATAGATTATGATTATGATTATGATTATGATTATGATTATGATTTGTGATTTGCAATTTGTGATTTGCAATTTTATGATTTGTGGATGACGAGCGAATCGAGTATATAAAGTGAGCGACATCGAGTGTATTGATTCCTCATGTCTTGCGACGATGGCTGACACGTTTTTTGGTCGGATCGAAGGTGCCGTTCTTCAGCATGATCTTCTCCTTCATATTTACACGACTGGTGGACTTGCTGTTGATGTGGGAGTCCGGCCGAGGCAGGTCCCGGCAAAGGCCGTTGCACTCGTGGGTCATGAAAAACGCATCGATGCCCACGTCGCCCAAGTCGAGCTATGAGGAGGAGGTAGTGAGCTACTGAGCGAAGCGAATTTTTATATTCGGTTCTATACATACTTCGTACATAGCTCATCGCTTCGCTACTTGCAGCTTCTCACCTCGCCAAACAAACCACCCTTGCCAGCAGTGTGGATCGCCGGGTCCGTCAGCTCATAGAGCGTCTCCTTGCGGACGCCCTGGATATCAACAATGATGAAGTTGCCATTCGAGTGGTGGTAGGTGAAGTGGCAGAAGGCGCCCAATGTGCCCTGGAACAGGAGCGTTCCGTTGTTGGAAACGAAGCGGTGGTACTCACCAGTGATGAAGGGCTCAATGCAAATGGTTTGGTCGACGTTGGCCGAGAGGAACGGGTGCTTGTACTGGATCTTGGAGAGTGAGGAGCGAAAGACAAGTTAGAATAAAGTAGTGGGGAGTGGGGAGTGGGGAGTGGTGATAGTGAGCGGCCGGATGATGGATGATAGTGGTGTGAAAGGCTAGGAGTTTACTGCTCACCTTTAACATGTCGGGGACGTTGAACTGGAGTCAAGGAGCGAAGCAACAAGTTAGAATAAAGTAGTGAGGAGTGGGGAGGGGGGGGGAGCAAATAGAATGAATGAATTTTACCTGGAGGGGCCGTTTGACGCTGTCCGAGCTGCCATCCTGCGATGAGCGGAGCAACGAGTTAGAATACTGTAGCACGCCTTCTCAGCGAGGAGACTGAGCGAACGAGACACACTCTCACCTTTCGCTTGTTAAACTCAAGGGAGCACTTGTGAGCGAGGTTCGATACGACGGCGTCATCGAACATCATTTGCGCAGTGGGGTCGAGTTTTTGTGTGACGGAGGTGACGATTTGGGAGATTTCGTGGTGCGAGTTTTCAGGTCGCGATAGAATTAAGTCTGCAATCTGGTGATGAGAGGAGGAGCGAAGCGATGAGTAAGAATAAAGTATGAGGAGTAGTGGGGAGAAGTGGGGAGTGGTGGCGGTGAGTGCCTGCATAGAATGAATGGATTTTACCTGCTTCGCCATGACATTCTTATCCGTTGACGCGGAAAATGAAGGGAGCGAAAGATCGGACACCGAACCTTTGAGGAGCGGAGCGACGAGTTAGAATACTGTAGCACGACGCCTTCTCAGCGAGGAGGCTGAGCGGACGAGACACCCTCTCACCTGGCGCGCTCACACCACCTACAACGATCTTCTTGGAGCTACGGCGCTTCTTCACCTGCGAGTACCGAGCGAAGCGAGCATTGAGTGTTAGCAAGATGATATTGAAGCGATAGCATCTGTAGATATTCTCTCGTACGCTCGCTCGTCACCCCTCGTCATTCCTCACCATGCTTGCAATCTTGCTCGCCTTGGCTATCTTGACGACACAGCGAGTAGGCGGCGTCGAGTTGTAGAAGCCGGAGTAAGCGTTGCGGTAGTTGCCGGCGTTGAAACTGAAGGAAGAAAAAGTAGCAGAAACGCCGTCCTGGGTGGCCGTCGTTGTGGAAAGGAACAGGCTGTTGCCCATTATATATATCCGCCGCAATTTGCAACAGAAAACAGTAACAGGGGGGCCGGGTGTGGAGCAGTGGAGCGGGGAGCGAAGCGACGGAGAATATATATAAAATTATATATACCGCACCGAATGTTAGTGAGACCGATAGAGCGAAGAGACCAAGAACCTCCAGTCGGGCGGAGTTGTCGCAATTTGCTACAGTAAAACAGTAACGCAGCAAAGAATTCGCCGGAGTTGGAATGCCTTGGATTAGCTAGGAAGAGACGTCGCCCGGGAGTGAAAAGCGCTGCAGGCGCAGATTTAACGCAGGGTAGGCGGCTGCTGGTCCACAACAACCGGGCGTCGGGCGCAATTTGACCTTATTGGAACTGCTTTTTGATTTTGGCCCCTTCAAAAAGCCAATTCATACAGTTTTTATACTTTGATACTTCCCAGAGATATTTGAGTACTCCTTCGGGAGTACATCAATTAAAGTTGAACAAATACAGAGAAGATTAGCATGGCCCCTGCGCAAGGATGACACGCAAAAATCAAGAGAACAACTTACTTTTTTTTTGCCTTTTTCCACCGTGTTGTGGAGAAGAGGCCGGAGAGTTCTTTTTTGCTCCTCCCCACTTCGATAATAATCAAAATAAAATCTTTCAGCTTTTCTTTTTTCCGTAACTACTATTCCATATAATTATTAACCCTAACTTCTTCAATAACCTTATCATCGGATCACCTCAACCTCCACCGGAGCATCATCGCCCCCCCCCCTACTCCCACCCCCGCCCCCACCCCCTAGATTGTTCACCCTTTCGTCGCCCATCACGTCCAGGTCTGGCGCTAGGATCTTCAGGTACCTGTCGAAGTACAGTGTCTGCTTCACCAGCAAGCCGAACTAAGTGATGAGGAAGGAGGAGGTTGGGTTAGATACGGTTAAGTTGCCATCTCGTCACTTCTCTCCTCGCTTCGCTCCTCACACCTCACCTCGCGGGGCAGCTTCAGGCCATTCTCCTCGGTGACCGCCACCACGTCCAGCAGAACCTGCGTCAGCTCTGACTCGTCCACGTTCACACTGACACCAATCTCATCGCCAACTTGGCTCACCCCTACAGTCCCCGAGACGTCACTCAGGCCCATCATGACGCGTTCGATGTCCCTTCCGAACTTGTCGATGTCCACGGTCTCCTCCGTGGCGCCCATTTTCATCATGGCCTCTGCCATTCCCCTGTAGTCCGCTGCTGCCAGCGCGGCGCTCAAGTTCGTGACCGCCTCGAAGATTGCCGGGCTGATCTGTCCGGTGATCCCAAAGTCGATGAAGGCCACCTCGCCGTCCTTGGTGACCAGCAAGTTCCCCGCGTGGACGTCCGCGTGGAACCACGGCATCGACAGGACGCTCATGGTCCACGTGTTGAGGGCCGTGATGATGGTCTGCTCGGACCCCACTCCCCCCCCAAACCCGTCTTTCTCCATGGTCTCCTTGTCGAGCATCGAAACTCCGTCGATGTAGTCCATCACAAGCACCTGCGCCGAGCGAAGCGAGTTGCAATGGAAGGTGCATTCGTGTTGTTAATATCAAAGTATCGGCGGTGGCGGAGCTGCGAGGGAGCTGTATAGAAGACCCTCGCATATCCAGTACATCCGACTCTTCAACTCATCGCTTCGCTCCTTGCATCTGTCATTCGCTCCTCACAGCCTCTCACCTTCTTCGTGCTCATATCCATGAGCGGTTCCGGCGCGATGACATTCTGTATTCCCTCCCTACTTAAGAATTCACGGAACTCGATCAGTTTCTGGCCCTCCTGTAAGAAATCCAACTCCCCAAGCATCGATTCCCTGATGTCAGAGACGATGTTCGCCAGGCTCGTCTTCTTCAGGTTCGGGTCGATGAACTCTAGAATGACGGAGCTGATGTAAAGGAACGAGAGGTCGGCCTTGAGAGACGCCTCGATTCCGGGTTTGCGAACCTGCGCAATAAAATTGTAACATGTGTTAGAGTAAGCGGCTCGCAACAGTTCTCGCTTAGTTTGATACTCGCTATCAATCAAATCATCCACTTCACTCCCTCGCCTCACCTTGATTACAACGTCTCTGTCGCCGACCCTGGCGCGGTGGACCTGCGAAACCGAGGCACTGCCAAGCGGCTTTTCATCCAAATAGGTGAACTTGTCCAAGCCGACTTCAGAGGCAATGACCTTCTTAATCTCCGCAACAGGAATAGGGTCAGTGCTATCCAGCAACTTCACGAACTCGCTGACGTACTCGGGAGGGAACAGCGTGGGGGAGGACGCGATGAACTGGCCGAGCTTGACGTACGTCCCTCCCAAGTTTTCGAACAGGATTCGGAGCGCTGCAGGCAGGGAGGCCGCGCCCCCAGTCTCCGAGGCTATCGACGCCAGGTTCTGCAGCGTCTTGGAAACTGCCCGAGAAGCCTGCAGGGATCGAGTCTGAGGAAGTTAGTGTTAGTGTGTGTTTATAATATAAATATAATCCTTCAGCCCCTACCGGCTGTGCAACACTAGCACTAGCTACACTTGCTGCATCTGACACTTGTCAGCAGTTTTTGACGAGCGTCCTAACTCGGGCCTCGCATCGCTCGGTACACCGCAAGCGGCTTTGCGGGTTCTCGGTCGCTTGGCTCCTTGCCTCGCTCCTCGCTACACTCCCTCGGTACTCGCTTCACTCGGTACGGGTCTATCTTGTTCTCACCACAGTTGTTTGAGGATTCGTCGATCTCAGGGTCTTCGAGATCTCGGTGAGCAGCGCTATCGTCTGCTTAGGACTGCGAGGAGAAAGACGCAATCACCACCCAAGCGGTTAGAGAGAAGATCACGCCCTCCAGCAAACTCCAAATCTCTCCACATATCTCCACATCTCACCTTCTGTAGAGCGATCTAGCGGCTGGTGGCGTGACCTGTAGGGCGCATAGCGATGGGCAAAGTGATGAGTTAGCAGTAAAGCTGACAAACAACGAATGGAATCAGCGCGCATTATGAGCGCTCCGCTCCACTCCACTCCACTCCACTCCACTCCACTCCACTCCACTCCACTCCACTCCGCACCTCGCCGCAAGCGGCTCGATCGGTCGCTTCAATCCCTCCACCCACCACCCTCGCATGCTCACCCTAGATGACTTGAGAGGAACACCCCCCCACACACGCCCTGACTCCCTACCCAACCCTCTGCCGAAACCAATAGGTTGCTGAAGGAGAAAGGGAGAGCAGACGCCCAGTACGAGAAACACCAGACCTAATTTAATCATCATGGAACGCCAGCTCGAGGGGCCTCGGAATCAAGTTTTAGTTGGATCGCTTTAAAACTCTCCAACCACGTTGTGAAGTGAACAACGTTGGTTATCAGTGTTCACGAGCTTGAAGAGAGAGTGCTAGAGACGGCTGTTTGGCGATATTATCTTAATTTAATTCCGAGTGCTATTCTGAGCATACTCAGAAAGGCAATGCCCTGGTCAATCAATCCCACACTTTCGTAAGTTGTCTCGGGCCAAAACACCAATCGTTCTCTTCCACGGAATCCCTTTCCCTGCTCGTCCTCGCCGACACCCCCCCCCCCACCCCCGCACGCCCCGGTTAAAAATACAAACAATACTTTCTATCTGTTGAAACCGTTTATAACAACAACAACTACTAACTCTCCTCCCCAAATTCCCCTCGAACCACCCGCCCAGAACTCCATGTCAGCCGCAACGAAAACAGCCCCCGAGCCGTCGAGTGCGCCGGCGCCGGCTCCCGCCGTGTCGACTCCTTCCAAGAAAAGCGAGCAGAGAGGACCCGAAGAGATGGAGGAGGTGAATAGCATCAGATGAAAAGGGAAAGAAAGGAATTGAAGCGTTCCGGGCTTGAGATAGAACAAATCAAATGTCTCTTCGTTCCCTGCCATTGCCGTTGTCGTCGCGAAGCAGCCTCAGACTATACATATTATATAACCATGGTCTACATTGGCCGCAAGCGGCCTTAGTACATCGCAAATCCCTTCTAACAACAAACAAACCCAACCAACGACAACACCACAAACCACAAACCACAAACCACAATCCGACAGGGCGTGAAGTCACCCGAGAAACCGTTGTACAGGGGAAGGAGGGGACACAGGAGGGACGCCGAGGAGGTAAGCAAGCCACAAGGAGCAAAAGTGACTGAGACATCGACGCCACTATCATCGCTGGGGGTTATTTATTTACCCACTACCACTGCTTCCTTACTCTAACTCGTCGCTTCGCTCCTCGCTCTTCGTCGCAGATGATAGACGAGCTGGACATTGACGACTTCAAGAAGGAGGTAAGAAGCTGCGGAAATGCCAATGAACCCACAAACAAACATTGCTACGCACCTCTAACTCGCACCTCTAACTCGCCACAGATCATCTCCACTAGATGGTTCATACTCAAGGAGAGGCTGATGATTGTGAAGAAGAACTCCTGGTGGAAGAAGAGAGCAATGAAAGTCGTTTCAATCTTTTGCACCATCTGCGCTCCTTTGTTCATACTTCTCGGGCAAACTGCGTACGGCGACCCTTCGAGTGGAACGGTGAGATTTAACAAGACGAAGGCAGTGAAAGCGCTCTCTAGTTCCACATTCCACACCTATCCATTTCATTGGTACGTGTTTCTAATTCATCGCTTCGCTCCTCGGTCACTTCGCTCCTCGGTCACTTCGCTCTGTGCACTGCAGTACACCACTGCCCAAGTTTCCTCAGCAGCAACTTATTACTACGTTGCAGCGATGTTCTCCTTCTTAGGCGCCGTCATAGTGGCCGCGGACGCCTTCACGAGGTTCGATCACATGATGGAGAAGCAGGTTGAATGCGCAACAACGCTCGACCGCATCGGATGGGAGTACATTTCCCTATCTGGCGAGTTCTCTGATTTCGACACGCATCTTTTCGCGTTCGAGAAGGTGAGAGGATTTATCGAAGCGGGCCAGAGAATTCCAATCAATATTAATTATATTACTGCGAGGAGCGAAACAACGAGCTGCTGACAGACGCATGGTGTATATATATTCTAACTCGTCGCTTCGCTTGTTGCTTCTCCCTCGGAACAGTTTTGCCATATCACCGAGATCGAAATCTCAAAGGTAAGGCTCATACTCGACAGCCCCTCTCACCCCCACCCTATTCTAACAACTCTTACGCTCGTCGCAGCTCCCGGCAGAATATTTACCTACCGATTATTCGACCGCGTTTTAAGGGGGCATTTTGTTTGTTAAAGAATTTACTAATAATATGTAATAGGGTTTTGTCAAGTTAAATGCCGGTTTTATTTCATTTCTGGCACGGGAGCCTTGCCCAATACCTTCACCTTGAACAGCTTCACCAGCTTGAAGGACGCAAAGATAGGATAGAAGACGAGGAGCTTGAGCGTCTTCCCGAGGAAGAATTTGACCGAATCGGCAACGAGGCGCCTCGCGAAAGTGGACGCTGCAGAGAGATAACCTCTGGAACGAGCCCGGTTCCTGTAGGATACGGAGACGCTCTGGAGCCAGGCGCGACCGAGGCCCTTCTTGGCACCGTTCCTCTTCTCGGCTCGGTCAACTAGGACGTTCAGCGCAGCCCTTCTTCTCCTCGACTTCTCACTGAACACGAGCTTGAAGACGGGGCCCAGGACAGAACGGCCGAAGGAGGACTTGGTCGTGTTGGACATGACCGGGAACGTCGAGGGGCTGACATTCCCTACATTCTCCTCCGAGTAAAACCCGACCTCGCTGATATCCATAGAGAAGGGACCATCGCGGAAGTCTTCGATGGTCTAGATAGAGGCGGGGGTTAATATAATTTTTAAATTGGAGTTGGAGGGAGGGAAGGGGGGGGGGGAGGGGGGGGAGGGGGAGGAAGAGTTAGCGAACAGCGGTAAAGGGTCGAGCGGTATTATACATTATATATATACTCTGTTCATCTGTTTAGTTACCATGGTCTCGCTTCGCTCGACACAGGGGGGAGTCGGTCGGTCGGTCGGTCGACATGTCTAGAACACAGCTCCTCACCTCCATCGAAGCGGCGATCTTGAACTTGGAAATGACCATGCCAATCTGGAACACGGTGTCCTTCTTAAACGGAGGGGCGTTCGGGTTGATTACCGGGCCACGAACAGCTACGAGGCTTGAGAACGGAACCAGTACTGTGGAGAACTCGCTCCCCGTGGCCTTGGGCACTTCGAACATCCCCTGCCGCACGTACTCCCCCCTGCCACGAGCGGAGCAAGTCGCATGAAGATTGGTGTTAACGATGTAGAACAGCTACAAGCAGCAAGTCGCAGCTTCTCACCTCGTCTGGTCGTCGCGCACCGTCAGCTTGTACGTTCTCTTCTCCGGCTCGTCATCTGACGTGAATCGCACCTTCAAGTAAACTCCCTCGAAACCGTTGGCATCCAAAGGCGTCTCAAAAGCCTTCGTCCTCCATCCGCAGAAGCCACCGCCGTCGTTGCGGAGAATTCCACTGAACGTCCAGTGGTCGGAGGCGGAGGCGGCACTGGGCTCGAAGCGGCTAGATGACACGCCGCCCATTATCACATCATCAATTCGCTCAAAGGGTGAGGAAACGGGTGAAGTAGCAGGTGAAGAAGACAGGTCAAACAGTGGGACGCGGAGGCCGGTCTGTAGTGCGCTACTACTCAATGCGGAGGCTTGTGTGGCAGCGAGGAGGAGGAGGTAGAGTAGCATTTAGGAGGGCGAGTTGGCGGATCGAGAAAGCTAATTATCTTATATATTATCTAATACGATAATACCGCAGTTAAGGAGGGGAAGGGAGGATGGAGCGATCGATGAGGGATGGCAGACGGCAGACAGACGGTTGCAGGGAAGTTTGAAGTAAAAGTAAAATGAAATATGGGAGTGGCACTGGCATCTACTGTGAAGTGTTCATAAAAGACTCACGCTCAGGTCGAGCTGCGGAAACTTCGCACCCTCACTCAGATCCCCCCGCGCTCAGTGTAAATTACCTACATTCAAGTCTCGGAACAAGTACTTTCAACTTTTCCTCTGCGACCAAGCAAAAACCTTGCATCTACAGAATGGCAGTGATCTGCCAGCACTTCCTCAACGGCAAGTGTAATCGCGGCACAAAGTGTAAATTCAGCCACGCCGCACCAAGTGGTAGTGCCTCCTCGACAAAGCGTAAAAGGCCTGGGGCTCAATTCAGAGAGCGACAAATTATCGAGCAGGGGGCTTCTGGCGGAGAGCCAGAAGCAGGGGCCGTCACAGCCGTCGCCGCCGACGCACCTCGATGCACGCACGGCGAGAAATGTATGCAGAGAGTCGGAAAGAATAGAAATGAGGGGCGAATCTACTGGACGTGTGCAAGGATTGGTAGCGGAGAGTACAAAAAGTGTTCGTTCTTCATTTGGGAGGATAGGAGGGGAAAGGGAAGGGATACTGAGGTGGGGGTTGAAGTTGAAGGGGAGACAGGAGGAAAGAAGGCTCGGAAAGAGAAGAAGGCGAAGAAAAATAAGGAGAAGAAGATTGAGAAGCAGGATCCAGTGGAGGTTGAGGTGATCCGATAAAATAATACGGAATAGTTATGTTAGCCGCAATTTAGTGTATTCTTCTATCTACCCTCCCCCCCCTCCCCCAACCCCCCACCCCCTCAAAAAGCCTCCATAACCATACTCGCAATCGCCGCATCCTGCACCCCCGTCCCCGTCAAATCAACGACAATAAACTCCCCCCCTTCCCTCCCCCTCTCCAACCCGTCCTTCAACTCCATGACCTTCCCCTCATTATTTGAGTGATACTGGCATTCACCTAATTTCATAACGTTACCTTTCACGTCACCGTACACTTTCCCCTCTTCAAAAGCTGAATATAAACGTTCCGGGTTAGATATTCCCTTTCCCAACATATCCTAAAAAAGGCGTTGCGTCGTCGCTTATTCTCACCTTTCGACATAACTTCATCCCCTAACTCTCTTTTCCCTGGCGTATCACTCCCCATAGCAATAACAGTAACATTCTCATACCGTTCCAACCCTTGAATAATCGGTTCTGTAGCGCAAGTCGTTGTTATAATAAGGTCACATCCTCGACAAGCTTCTGAAGACGTAGAAGAAGGCGTGACATTAATACCTGCAACGAGCGAAGCGAGTCGCAATGGAAGGGGCGTTGGTGACGTTAGAAATGGCGAAGAATTTGGCAGCACCAACGTTACATCTGGAAGTATCGGGCGTGTACGTCGATATCCAGTACACACGTAATTTCAGCTCGTCGCTTCGCTCCTCGCACACTCTCACCTTTATCTCTAAGTTCATCAACCATTTTAATTACGTTAGAACTAGTGCGGGACCAGCATTTAAACGACGATATTTTAAGGAGAGATGATAACATCTCGATTATCAAAGAAGCCATAACACCGCAACCAATAACGCAACATTCAGTCCGTTCATCCGAAGAAGTCAACGCAGACGCCGAGAGTACGACGGCACCCGCCGTTCTAATTTATTGGGGTAGGTTAGAAACGATATTTTAGGGGAGGGAGCGAAGCGACCGACCAACCAACCGAAGGTTGGCTACTCGAGGGAGGGAGCGTAGCGATGACCAAGCTAGTATAACATAATAGCGACCTCGAACCGCCACGTTCCATAAAAAATCGAACCACTCCATTTCACTCCAACGCTCTACCTCCTTCTACCTCCTTCTACCTCCTTCATGTGATTTATACGTAAAGGGTGTGTGTGTTTGTTCTATCTTACCTCAAATCAGTCAAGTATCCTTTATCATCTAAAACAGCTTTAGGCGTCCCCGTCTTAGCGTCGAACACCATAATAACTCCGCTTCCTGTCGGGTAACCTTCTTCTTTATTCTTCTGAAAACCGCTAGCTACTTTAACCGCGAAATAAGGTTGATCTTTTATGTGGCCTGGTTTTATACAGGTTTCTCCTAGACGTTCTGGGAACTTTAATTGGAGAGGGAGGGGGGATTGGGAGACGTTCAAAGATTTAAACGCTAAGGAGGCGGAGGAGAGGGCGAGGGAGAATGTAGCTTTTGAACGGATTAAGGAGGGGGGAATCACAAGGAGAGAGGGAGGAGTTAACGGGGGTGGAATGGAGGGAGGGGAAGCTTTGGAGAAACGGGAGATGATGAAATTTTTCATCCAAGTGTTGGTGGAGTCGAGGAGGGACTCGGAGGTGTGTTGGGCGTATGGGTGGGGACCGAATTCTGTTGTTACGTAGGAAAAGTCTAGGTTTCGAGAGCGCTGCGAAGAGCGAAGCGAGGAGCAGCGAGGAGCGGAGCGACGAGTTAGAATACTGTAGCACGCCTCCTCAGAGAAGTAAATTTAATATCCTGACGAACACACAAGGGGGCTTTACCTGTGACTCCCAAATAATGTCCCACCATTTAGCGTGTTCCTCGATCTGCGATAAAAAAACAAAATCCCCGAACGAGTTAGCAACATAAAATATACAGACTTCGTATACAACGTTCATATTAAAAAAAAAAAGTCTCACCTCCTCTTTCCACTCCTCCCCCCCATATATCTGCGTCCCCTGCCCATGTCCAATCCTAGCATGAATCATCTCACACTTCCCCTTCAACTTCTCCAACACTTCATTTATAAAAAATTCGTCATTACATTCATTATTAAACAACCGTTCACAAACGCATGCCCAATGACTTAAGTCAGCGTTTATATTTATTGGGATGGAGAGGTCGTAGTAGTTACGGGGGGAGAAGAGGTAACGTTGACGGTGGGTTTCGTGGACGATTTTGAAAGGGTAGAGGGGGAGGAAGGTTTGGGTGGTTTTGTAGAAGGCTGTTGCTGGAGGTGTGAGGGGGAGGGGGAGAAGGGATGAGAGTTTGAATTGGGAGTGATTGTTGAATGGGATAAATGTAAGGTCGTATTTCTTACCTTCTGATTTTGACCAGAAATCGTGACCAGAGTGAACGTTTACGATGGGAATGTTTACCCCTGTAGGGTTGTCTCCAGCCTTCACAAATGTGTTCAATTTGTCAAGGTGGTCTTTTAGGCTCGTTAGATGGTCGTCGACTTTTAGGGAACTTGAGTAGACGTAGTTGCCGTCTTCTTTTAGGTATCCTCCAGATGTGTGGATTTGTGGGAGGAGGAAGAGGTTCGTTGATTTTAAGGCTGGTAGGAAGTTAGGGTCATACTCAGGGAGGTATGTGAGGGTAATAGCTTCTGTGATGCGAGTTAGAATACGAGTTAGAATACGAGTTAGAATACGAGCTAGAATACGAGCTAGAATACGAGTTAGAATACGAGCTAGAATACGAGCTAGAATACTGTAGAGAACGCCTCCTCAGTCTCCTGTCAGGGTAGAGTACGTACCGATGCCGTGATAACCTTCTGATTCGTATCTAGTCAATAATTCTATCCAACCGTCAAATGTACTAGGTGGAGTTACTCCCCATAGTGATTTAACGAGACGTAGTTCCATCAACGATTTTATAATGCGACACTAAACTGCGAATTTAGACACAATTATATAAGATTTTAGGCAAAATGAGGGAAAGACATTTCACAGGGAAATCACTCACATGGACATTTAGACCACATTTAGACCACATTTAGACCACATTTAGACCACTTTCACCACGCCTTATTAAAATATTATCGTTTCAGATCGACCAAAGCCACACTCTTCCCAACGTCGTCTAATTGATATTATCGTAAAATAGCGTTTAAGTACTTTTTTAAGTCCTGTTAGGGTCCCGCCTGCCCCCGCCTCTCCACCTTCAGGGGCATCCTTACGACAAGCAGCAGCGCAAGATCGTCACGACCATCCTCCGTGTCACCCGCTTGAAGATATGCCTCTTCCTCAACTCCCCCTCCCTCAAATAGTCCAAAACGACTCCCTAACCCCGTCCCTCCTCCCCCTCTCCCGTCGTCTCCAACTCTCCTTCCTCTCCTCCACCTCCCTCTTCTACCTCTACGGTGTCCACCTCGGTCTCCCTTCCCCCCCCTCTTACGCTATAAAATCCGGTTTCGCAACCTCCATCTTCGTGTTAACCTCCTACGTTCCTACCCTCTACATAAAAAATACTTCCGGCCTTTCTAACACTACTGAAGGGGTTGGTTACCCTAGGTTTAAGGATGAATGGTGCAAGGGGATTAAGGATTGTATTACTGTACATGTGCAGGGGTGTATGATTGGAGGTGCAGGTGAGAGAATATTTATGTGATAGGTTTTTGTTACGTTTAAAGGAACGTTATTTTATGATATGGACCTTTAAAATAACTAACGTAAACATAAAACGTTTTCTCCCCGTCGTCTTCTTCTTTAAAAATCAAAACAAAAAACAAACCATTCATAGTCTGCGGTATACTCCATCATAAGCGTCTCCTCGCAGGCCCCCGTGGTAGTTTATTAGGCGCTTCGATTGGAGTAATCTGGGGTATAGCTGAATGGGAGTACATGAACGCTAAAGAGAATTATAGGAGGGAAAGGATTAAGGATTTTTACCCTGAGGTTATAAGGTCTCGAGGGAAGGAGTAGAATTAATTAGACTTGTGGTGTTGTTTTTAATATTAAATGAAAGAGGGGGGGTTTTAGCTGACTTCCATTCCTTCTGATATTTCTGTAATTTTGTCGGAGATCATGTCCATTTGATCCTCGATGCTTTCGGCCTGTTCAGCCAGTCCTTCCGTGTCGAAACCGTCTAGCGAGTTAAGTTCCTAAGAAAGGGGTTTGTTAGAGAGGCCTGAATTGTCGGCGAAATGAGAAAAACAATCGTTCTGCAAACCTCTCTTTCTCACCTCTTCAATCCCCTTCTTAACTTTCTCCAGCATTTCCTTCGCCCTATTAAGGTAGTTCATCGCCTCATCCCCCTCCTCCAACCTCGCGAACGCGCACCCAAGCAGGAAAAAAGTCTCAACAACCTCATCGTTCTCACACAGCAAACTCCCAAGGACAGCCACAGCGGCGTCGCCCAACGCCGTCACGATCGGCGGGGGTAGATTTTCGACGGACGAACATTCTAGGAGGAGCTTGGACGTTTGAGTGCGGAACTCGAAGCCTGGGAGGGAATCTATCGATGATAATTCGAGAGAGGTTAGTTCGAGGGCTTGAGAACCGTCTTCCATTGGGGAGGCTGTTTCGCGAATGTCCTGAGAGAGAGAGAGACTTAGGTTAGTACAGATATGAAGTATTTGGGGTTTCGTTTTTGTTTGAGCCTGAGCCTGAGCCTGAGCCTGAGCCTGAGCCTGAGCCTGATCCCGAGCCAATACCTCGTTATTTATCTCTCACCTTCGATCCCAGCCCGACCGTGTTGGCTCCCGCCTTGACGCCTTCCTCCATCATACCGTATGCCTTTAGAATTGCATTGGCAGCATCTTCACCTCTCCTCTGGCTCAACCTTAAAGACGACAAAGCTTGGAAACCGTCAGGGTGGACGCCCTCGTCGTTAGAAAGGGCAGCCGCGACGGATGACTCGCATGAAGACTCGGCTAAGGGTGACATGCAAAGGTCAGTCATCCAGAGCTCAGCGATGTTGCTGTATGCTGTTTGATTATTGAACGTAAGGTTGTAAAGGAGGAGGTGTTTTATAATAGTGTTAGAAATGTAGTGATATGCCTTCGAAGCGAGGAACGGAGCGAAGCGACGGATTTTGCGCATATCACGTTGCGAAACTAGACGTATTCCCCTCAGCTTACGTCGACTTCGGTCCTCTTAGCGTTCTCACCTTGGCATAATAATTTCTTCCTCCCCTCCTTCTCGAGTATCTGCACACCTTTCTTGAAGCTCTCCAGCGCCTCCTCGTCCTTCAAAAGCTGGCCGCGGAGGAGGTGAACCTCGGCTGTCTCGTTGATCTCGAGGGCTGCGGTGAAGGATTCTAGGGCGGCGGAAGGGTTGTTCAGCTGGATTAGGCATTCGCCGATTTGGGTGTAGCAGTGGTGGAGGGTTGAGGAGGCGTACTGGGAGGAGGAGGGGGTGGGGAGGAGGGGGAGGAGGTGCCGGAGGGATTCTTGGTAGAATTTTGTGGCGAGCTGAGGCTGAGAAGTTTGGGGTGAGGGATGGGTTAGTAGTGGGCGGGGATTTTTGGAGAAAGTCGCGAGCGAAGTTGAGGGAGCGAAGCGAACGACCGAGTTGCTTGCGGCGAGGCCCAAGTGCGGCGAGGCCCAAGCGTCCAGCGAATATAATATATAAAAAGAAGTTTCGGTGAGTTCAGGAAAAAAGAAGGAACGTTCGAAGGTTGGACTTACCTCCATGGACGCGTAGGCTTTGTCGCCGCGTTCGACTAGGGCCTTGACATAGCTTATCGGTTTCGGTTCGTCGAAGGAGGCCATGGCTAGGAGGTTGAGGGAGGTGGAGGATGATTTGTGGGGCTTTAAAGAAAATGTGAAAATTGGATTGATAGGGTCGAGCTGGGGTGCAGTAGCAGTTGGATCGAGATGAAGAATGGCTAATCGATGGACAGAGTGTGTTGATGAGTAGTCGGGGTGTGGTGTGAGGTGAAATATATACCTAAATATCCTTTCCAGGAATATTTCCCGAAATAAATCTTTAAACCTTCCCTAAAATAGCGTGATGTGTCAAAAAGAACGTCTGAAGACCTCTCGAGTGCCATTGAGATACTAGATCCGAACAGTTTAGAGAGCGGAGATAACGAGGAGGAAGTATTTGAAGGTTCAGAGTTGGATTCTGCTGCCGACGTAATCCCCGCCGGAGGAGGTGATGATTTCATGCATACAGACGACTTCAGGCGGCTGTTCGTCGGTTTCGCTATGGTTGAAACTTTAGTTGTTATGCGCTGGCTTGATAGAAAATGGCACAATGTAGTTGAGAAGAAGCTGATTGAGTTGGAAAATGAGCCTTTCGGCGAGATTATTGTTCATGGAGGGAATGATATAAGTGGTGAAGCTTATTCTGATGGGAGGGAGGAAAGGATGAAGCTAGTGACGAAGGTCGTCTTCCTTCTGAATATTATGAAGGTCGGAGATCGTGCCTGCCTGTTCGCCTCCATTCTCGTCACTGTAGACATCCCCGAAGGCATTACATTCATCGGTACTGATTCCTTCTTTGGCTGCAGTAGTTTGAAAGACATCAAGTTCCCAAAGTCGTTAACATCATTTGGTTATGGATCCTTCATTAATTGCTATAGTCTAGAAGAGGTCGATCTCCTTCACACTTTTATTCAAGAATTAGGTGGAGAAGCCTTCTTTGATTGCACAAGTTTAAGAGAGATGAAGATCCCGGACTCGCTTCAAACGTTTGTTAACAATGTCTTCTTAAACTGCTCCAAGCTAGTCCCTTCCCACATCGACGTCAGCTATTACGACAGCGACGAGGAATACGACGAGGAGAGGGTCGACGTCACTTCAGAAGTTATCGCGCACCTCCGTTCCCTACAATCCTAACGAGGGTCTACTAAAGAGCCACAGGTCCGGAGTGTATGTTTATTTGAGGGACGGAGTTGGTTCTTTTTGATGCTTTCGGGAGTAAATTAAAGGGTACGACTTTCGAATTTGTAGTTTAAAAGTCAAGAAGAATGTGTTTTTTTGGAGGACGAAGAGCGAGAAGGTTGATTTTATTTATTAGTGTACTCTCAAAAATTAATCACAAGGACCAGGGACGGGAGGGAAGACGCCCAAAACTTTAGCTTTAAAAAATTTCATCATTATCATAATATATTATTCACAACTATTCACAACGCACTCGTTGATTTGAGACTGGACGTCATCAGGATGGTTCTCGACGGCCTTCTCGCACACCTCTATCGGGAAGCCCATATCGACTAGTAACTTTACAGCAGCAGAGGGTTTGGAGGAGGCGGAGGGTTTGGAGGAGGTGAAGGGTTTGGAGGAGGTGGAGAGTTTGGGCTGCAGAAGCTTGGGCTTTTTCATCATTGTATTTTCGATGGAAGCGGAATTGTTGGGCCTCTTGAGAGCAGCGGGCCGTGCACTGTGACGAGATGAGGTGAGGAGCGAATGTGACGAATTAGAATAAAGATCGGTTAAATGCGACGAGACAAATTCAACTAAAGTAGCGCTCTTCGTATTGCCTCACCTGCTCTTGAAGATGCTGTTCTGGTACGTGTATTGGGATTCAGGCTGCATCGACTGTCCTGAGTGCCCCGCCTCAGGAGGAACGCCCTTTTTGTTCTCCTTATCCGCTGTCGACACGCTCAACCCCGCCGGTTCCGGGTCCTTCTGAGTTGCGCTCAACCCAGCCGGTTCCGGGTCCTTCTGAGTTGCGCTCAACCCCGCCGGTTCCGGGTCCTTCTTCGTCATAAAGTTCCTCATGCCGCCCTTTAATTTCATCAAATCGTCAAAGCTCCAACTCTCAAGCGTCTTGCTCTCCCACTCCTTCCGGTGATCTCCGTAGACCATGTACTTGTAGTAAGTTTTCTGCCCCTCGGTGTCGACGTTGTTATCAGCGGCGGTGGGGACGATGTATCGGAAGTTGATGTTGAATCTGTAATCACGACTTTCTTGGGGGACTGTGGAGGTGGGGTGTGGGAGTGGAGCCAAGGAGTGGAGCCGAGGAGGGGAGCCGAGGAGCGGAGCGACGAGTTAGAATAGGGCGGGGGTGAAAGAGAGACAGAGACGGAAGTTGATAACGAGTCAACACGCCTTCGAAGTGATAACGAGTCAACAAGCCTTCGAAGTGATAGCGAGTCAACACGCCTTCGAAGTGATAACGAGTCAACAAGCCTTCGAAGCGATAGCGAGTCAACACGCCTTCTCAGCTCTTCCGTTCTCACCTGCATGGTGCCAGTGATCTTGGGTGTCACCCTCCATGATCAGGAGCGTTCCGTTCTCACAGTTGAAGCTGAGACCCGGCGTGTTTTTGTCTACCCCGCCATCGGGAGTGCCCGCCTTGGGCCAGACGTCGTTCATTCGCTTGAGCTTGAAGGTGGCAGTGGCTCCAAGGGAAAGCGACGCGATTGTAGGAATGTCCCCGAGGAACCTTCGGCCATCGGTGTGGTGGGCGATGTTGTCCTTGCCGTTGAAGTAGAGGCGGACGAGGAAGCTGTTGAATTGGACGCCGCAGAGATCTGATATATACTGGGTCAGGGGTTTCAAGTAGTCCGGGATTTCCTGATACGGCAGTTGCTGCGACCGAGGAGCGAAGCGACGAGTTAGTTATTATGTTGTAGAATATTGAGCTGAAGCTGCTACTAGTACCACACTCACCTCCCCATTGTTGGACACTTTGGCGACGCCGCCGAAGTAATTAGTGTAGCAGGGCGTTTCACAGTCGTTCTTGTGTCGCTTGGATTCGTACTTCACTCTGTACCATGTCATGTGGTCCTTTATGCTCTGCGACGAGCGAAGCGAGCCGAGGAGCGGAGCGACGAGTTAGAATTGCGCGACGAGCGAAGCGAGTTGCATGAAGATTGACCGTAACGAGTTAGAATTGCATGGCAGTGGTTCTGCGGAGACGGTAGCAGATTTAACGCATTCCGGCGAGTATAGAGGGAGCGGAGCGACCGACCAAGCGATAGCGAGCATCAAGCGCTCAAGACTGGAGCTACAAGCGAAGCCGGTAGCAGATTTAACGCATTCCGGCTCGTCAATTTGCTCTCTGCAGTTTCTCACCTGCTCGATCTCAGACAGGGAAATGCTGGGGGGCTCGTACGGACGGTAGATCCTTAGGCGCAAATTCTTGGCGTCGTCGTCGATTATGAGAGGGTTGGGGGGGAGTCTGTCTGACCGGGAGAGGGCGAGGTAGCTGTCCACTGTGTACGTCTTATCCTTCGACTTGGACATCGTCTTGGGCTGCTGCGAATTGATGCGACGAGCGAAGTGAGTCGCATGAAGAGTGACCGTAACGAGTTAGAATTGCATGGTCTGAAAATCCTCGCAGTTTCTCACCTTGTTTTCTTCGTTAAAATCCCCCTGAATCTTCTCGACGACTCTGTCATAGACGCGCAGAAAGTTCTCATCCCCATCAAACTTCTTCTTGACCTTTTTCAAGAACTTCGGCAAAGTCGTGACGCCGTTCGGCAGAATCGCCAGCTTCTTGTCGGCGCTCACGACACGCTTGGAGAGGAGCTTTTGTAAGATAGAGGCGGCAACCTGGGCGGACGTTTCGGAGGTCAGGCCTTCTACGATGCTCTGAATCTCAGAGGCCTTGAAGCAGAACGATGAGTTTGGAGCTGTTTGGTTGATAGAGTTGGAATTCCGTGGGGGCGGGGACGCGGTTGGTGTCGGTGCTGGTGGTTGCAATTTTGGTGTTTGTAATGGAGTGGGGTGGGGACTAGGTGAAGACGAAGAGGACGTGGAAGGTGCCGGTGTAGTTGTTGATGCAGTTGCTGATGTAGTTGGCACAGGGTCGGAGGAAGGGGAAGGCGCCGTCACATTTTCTTCCTGCGATAAACTCTGAATCAACTTCTCACTGGCCTCAATCTCCGCCGCTCTTCTTCGCTCCTCCTCCTCGTCCACTTCTTTCTGCATCTTCTTGAGCTCTTCCAAGTCCTCGTTCGTGACCTCCGGAGGGTTAGCAGTGTGTGAGTTCTGCCTGCTGAGTTCCTCCACTAGAGCGAGTGACTCCTGCACCTTGTCCTGCGGAATGTGTAAGTAAGCGAGAAGCGAAGGGAAGGCGAGAAGCAAAGGACGGGGCTCACCTCCTGGGCAATCTTCTGCTCGTACGCTTTCCGCAGCTCGCCAACCCCCATCACCATGTTGGCCTCCTCTAGGGCCTTGGCCTCCATCGCCTCCTTCCGTCCCGCCTCGTTTCTCTCCATAGCTTCGGTGGCATCTCCGTAGACAATCGTGCTGCGGGTTATGCGGACGGGCCGGTTGCACGCTGGAGGCGAGACGGCGGCGTTGCGGGGTTAGAAATGCGAAGGGCGTTCGTGGTTTGTGGTGGGTGCGGAGCTGCTTACATCCGGGACACTTGGAGGCATAGTTTTTTACGTACTGGTGCAAGCAATCCCTGCAGTAGACGTTGTCACGGCAGCCTGCGGATAAGCAAGGCAGGAACGTGACCGGATCGATGATTTCCAGATCCTCGGACTGCGGACGGAGGAGGCGCGGAAGGGGTGAGAGGGCGAAGGAGGGAAAAGGTCCGGGCGGGGGTATTTGGAGAGGACAGTGAATTTCAAAATAAGGTTTGTTACGCACCAGGCAGATTAGACATTTGGACATGGCTTTGTGCTGAAGTGGGAGGGGGGAGGGGGGAGGGGGGAGGGGGGGGGGGGGGGGGCGCTTCGGAGGCGGAATAGAAGGAGAGGGAGAGCAATTTTGCTGAGGGAAGAGGAAAAAGACGCTAGAAAATGTTTTTGTACCTAAATTTTGCTAGTTCAGTGCACCAACCTTACAAAGATAGCTTAATTGCTTTCGGTATGGCTTTCCGTAAGGAAAAGCCCCTTTGGCTCAGTTGGCAGAGCGTCGGTCTCATAAACATAAAACATCTCCGATAACCTAGTTATCGCCATATCCCTGTGGATATATCCGGAGGTCAGCAGTTCGATCCTGCTAGGGGGCAACATTTTTTTTGGGGGTATAGATCAGTGGTAGATCGTTCCCTTTGCATGGGAAAAGTCATGGGTTCAAACCCCATTACCTCCAAACTTTTTTTTGTTCGTTGTCGGTAAATTTTTGTTTTTTTTTGGTGTTGTTGTTGTTGTTGTTTGTGTCACGTGCGGGTTCTCGGTTGCTTCGCTCAGTCCTTCACTCCCTCACAGTATCCATCCAAACTTTACGACTTCTAGTAATATTAGTAGAAATCAACTATTCTAATATATATTGAGACTCAATTGTCGGAGCAAGCTCCTCAGTCGCTTCGCTCCCTCACCGCCAGCCCTTCACACCCTCAGTACTCGCTAACGCTCGGGCCTCGCTGCGCTCAATACACGATACACCGTAAAAGATGTGTTGGAAGTTCTTTTTTTTTCTTCCAAATTCTTTCGTCTTCATTTTTCTGTTTGCTACTGCTACACATTTTTCTATTAAACGCACAACTTTAAATCTCCATCCTCACATCCGAGCACCATCAGGTTCCTCAAGGGCAGCAGCAGCATGCTCCTGGCGCACAGCTTCTTCTTCTGCACCTTTTGTCCGGACGGATCGCAGAAGTTCCTCGGCTTCACCTTGAACTCGACGCTGCCCGGTGCCGGCACTGCTGCGGCGGCCGCCTTGTGTCCGCTCACTGCGTACAGCACGTTGCTGCTCTTCCCTCCGTCCTTCCTGCTGAAGTTCCTTAGTGCCACCGTGTTCTTGGTCATACCTGTGCGAATATATTATTTGTATTAGATGCGAGCAGACTCTCTTTTCTCTCTAGCAGTCTCGCTAACGCTCGGGCCTCGCTTCGCTTCGCTTCGCTTCGCTTAACTCCCTCAGCTCCAGCTCACCTGGTCCCCTCATGGGCAGATCCACTATGCTACTCATCTTCATGACCCCTCCACCAGCACCGTCCCCACCCCCCCCTCCACCCCTCAAGTCCCACAGCACAGCCCTCTTGTCCTTCCCGACCGTCACCACCTGGTTCAAGTTGACTGCGTAAATCTGGACCACGCTCTCCTCGTGGGCCTTCCAGGTGTGGAGAATCCTCCCGGTCCTACGGTCCACGCAGACTGCGACGAGCGAAGGGAGTCGCAATAGAAGAGGAGTGAGTTGAGGAGCGAAGCGATGAGTTAGAATAATGTAGCAGTGTGAAGTCAGGGCCATTCACGCCAATATCAGGGTTGTTCGTATTGTTAATAACGGCGTATAATTTGGCAGCAGCGACGTTACGCACGGAAGTATCGACCATGCACGTCAATATCCAGTACACCTGCCACTTCGATGAGTGGCGGAGCTGCGAGGGAGCTGTATAGAAGTATCGTCGCTTCAACCCTGAACCCGTTCTTAGCTCGTCGCTTCGCTCCTCGCCGCTCCTTTACGCACGGAAGTATCGACCATGCACGTCAATATCCAGTACACCTGCCACTTCAACTCGTCGCTTCACTCCTCGCACTCGCTTCAGAATTTTGCAGCAGCAACGTTACATTTGAAAGTATCGGGCATGTACGTTGATATCCAGTACACACGCCTTTTCAGCTCATCGCTTCATCCTCGCAGTTTTGGCTTCGTCCTCGCAGTTTTGGCTTCATCCTCGCACACTCTCACCTACTATGCCATCGCTCCTTCCGACGCACACCCAGTCGCCTCCTCCTCCTCCGCCGCCCCCCTCGCACTGCACCGCCAGGCAGGTGTTGACGCCGATGTGTGTACTTCCCCCTCCCCTCCCCCCCAAACCCAACTCTTCCTCCTCCCCCTCCTCTCCGCCAGTGTTGACGCCTCCCCCCTCCCCCCCTCCCCCCACCTTCAGTCCCGCTAACCCCAGCCCCAGCCCCTCCGCCCCACCCCCCCACCAGCTCCCGAGCAACCAGCTGCCCCCCAACACCAAGGCGTAGGGGTGCGTGTGCCGGCTGCACAGCTTCCGAGGCACAAAGGTGCCGACCCCGGCGCAGGCCTCGCAGTTGTTCTTCAAGATGGAGTTTCCGGGCAGCGTCAGGATCCCCATTTCGCTGTTCATCAACCTGCTCGTCTCTCTCAAGTCAACGTGGTGAAGCCTGCGAAGACATCAGAATGTATATCGGGTTTGGGGTTGTTGACGAGTTAGGCTTATTTGGGCCTTGGAATATGTTCACGTGGGACTCTCTTATTGCTCGGTCCTTGGAATATGACGTCACGTGGGGGATCCCTGTCGCTTCGATAGCGAGGTATACGTCACGTGGGGGATCTCGATCGCTTCGACACATTGGTCCTCGCTAACGCTCGGGCCTCACCGCAAGCGGCTCAGTCGGTCGCTTTGCTCGCTCTACACTCGCCGACACTCACCTGTCGCTACTGACACAGACGATCTGCTGCCCCCGCTTGCTCTCCTCGCCCAAACTGCAGAAGTTCGAGCCTCCGCCGCCGCCCCCTCCCACGGGAAGACACTGAAAGGCAACTATCGGGTCGTTCTCAGTGGCAGACACGTCGTAGCTGCAACGAGCGAAGAGGTTGGGGGAAGTCGTCAGCAGTACGTCGAAGTCGTCAGAAGCACGTCGAAGTTGTCAATCCAATACACACGCCTTCTCAGCTCGTTTTGCTTCGACACAAATCCTCGCACACTCTCACCTTCCTCCGGCTCCCATGCCGCTCATGAGACCGCTCAGCCCGAAGGCGCCCAGTGCGACGTCCCCGCTCTCGTCAAGCCCCCCGAACCATCCTCCCCCTCCCCCGCCTCCACCTATGCCTCCGCCCTGCTGCGCCCACGACCCCCCTCCAAACATGCTGCTGTTCCTCTTCATAACGGCGAGGGTCTCGTTCGTCTCGACGTCAAAGACGTGCAGGTTTCCGTCGCAGATGATGCCGTTGGATCCCTGGTCAGTGAGCTCCAGCTGAGGCGTTTACGAGTTAGAATCGGTTGGCAGTCACGAACGTAGGCAACAGTATCAGTATCGCGTTCAAACTCGTCGCTTCGCTCCTTACACCCTCACTAGGCAACAATATCGCGTTCAAACTCGTCGCTTCGCTCCTCACACCCTCACTAGGCAACAATATCGCGTTCAAACTCGTCGCTTCGCTCCTCACACCCTCCTCCCTCACTCCTCACCTGGAGAATCTCGCCAGTCTTCAAATCCCCCTCGTCGTACAGCTCGTGGACCTCCGGCCGAAAGTAGCCCCCGGAGCGGCAGATGCGGTGGCCCTGGTGCCTGCTCTTGACAGTGGGAGGGTGACTAGCGAGATCCCAGATGAGCACCTCGCCGTTCCTGCTCCCTGTAGCCAGCAGCCCCTCGTTGCTGTTTGTGGCGAGCGCCCTGATGGCCGAGACCTGCTTCCCCTCGGCACTCCTGCCCTTGAGCTCGCTCAGCAACACCATGTGAGTAGACCACGGACTGCCAATCTTCTTCCAGGGCTCCGCCGCTGCCGCCCCGATGAGCGTCGAGCTGCGACGAGCGTGACGACGAGTTAGAATAAAGTAGCGGTGAACGTGAGTGGCAAAGTGATAGTGATAGTTATTGCAGCAAACAGAATCAAGACATCGCAACTTGCTGTCGTTCGTTCCTTGCTCTCACTCGCTTCGCTCGGTACTCGCTTCGCTCGGTACTCGCTCTCACCTGCCCAAAAGCCACGTGCGGTCCACCCGGCGCCTCTCCTGCGCACTCATCCACACTTTCTCCTCCTCCTCCTCCACCTTGAGGTTCTTGATCTTCAACGAGGACGTTGCAAAGGGCGGGGTGAAGGCGGACGTGGACGACGGCGTCGGAGTCGAGGCTGCGACGATCGAAGCGAGTCGCATGGAAGGTTGTGTTGTCGGTGTTAGAAATGGTGGTGGACTTGGCAGGAGCTACGTTGCGTACGGAAGTATCAGCAACGAGCGCCGAGATCCCGTAAATGAGTCGTTCGTTCCCTGCAGTTTTGGCTTCGTATTCGCAACAACTTCGCTCTAAGCTAAGCTCAGAGCTTCACTTTGCTTGAAACTCGCTTCGCTCGAACGAACTTCGCTCCTCGATCCCGTAAATGAGTCGTTCGTTCCCTGCAGTTTTGGCTTCGGGCTTCGTATTCACAACAACTTCGCTCTAAGCTAAGCTCAGAGCTTCACTTTGCTTGATACTCGCTTCGCTCGATACTCGCCTCTCGCCTCTCACCGTTGGAGTTGGACGATGGGTCCGCCGTCTTATCCTTCACAATGTCAATCGTAGGCGACGACCTCCTCCTCTCCGTACTAGCAACCACAGTAGTTGTCGCCTCCTCCCCATCCCCCTCCCCCTCGCCCCCCTCTCCCCCGTCACTGTCGCTGTCCTCGTCGTCGTCGTCGTCGATCAAGCCCATGTCGTCATCGTCGCTCAGGGCCCTCACGAACGAAACCCTTCTGCCCATGTTGTCCTCCGTGATGAGGGCTGCCGAGCTCCTCCTGCTCCTCCCGACGCCTGCCGCGGTCTCCTTCAACTCAACAATTCCACCCCTGACCTCCCCCCCGCTACCTCCACTCCCCCCTCGCCCCGGCCTGTCATCCCCGGTGTCGAAGTACTCCTCCATGACGAGCTCGTCCATGCCGTCGCTCTTGCTCACGTTACTGTTTGAGTGCTGCAGGCGCCCCCTCGAGGTCTCCACGAAGTTGATCCCACCGCCGCCTACACCTCCGACGCCACTGCTTTCGCTGATCCTCTCGAAGCCACCAGAGCTGCCTCTCTCGGTGGAAGCAACACCGTCCTCCCCCAAGTCCATCTTGACCCGGGGCATATCCTCGCTAGGGAACCTCTGATTGCTGGGGCTCGAGGACATTTCTTCGTCGGGCTTTCCCAAAATTCGGACCCTACAACGAGCCGAGGAGCGAAGCGACGAATTAGAATGAAGTAGCGGTGATGGTGTCCAAATAGATTCCGTCCGCTCATAAATCCACAGCTCGTCGCCTCGCTCCCCGCCTTGCCTCGCTAACTCTATTCTCACCTCCTCCGTATCCACCCGAAGCCCTTGCCTAGACCCGTCAGAGTGTCGTTGAAGACGTTGTGCTTCTCGTTGTGGCTCGGCTCCCTGCCCCCGCCTCCGATTCCCCCCTCCGCCTTGCTCGTGCCGCTGTCGAACCACTTAACCATCATGTTGGCACTGGCACACTTGTTGACCATGACCTCCGACCCCACCACGTGCTTGCAGGTATCGTACAGTTCCTTACCGATCTTCATCCCGGGAAGCTACAAAGGAGGGTGTTAGCACCAACTATTTCATTCCTCAACGCTCGGCCCGAGTGAAGCGAGGGCTTCACTTCACTCCGGCTCGGGCTTCACTTCACTCGGGCTCGGGCTTCGCTTCGCTCGGTCTTAAAATCTCACCTCCAAAACGGCCCGCGCAATGCCCTCCTTCTTCTGAGCCCTCTCCAAAACCGTAGTCACGCCCTTCTCCTCAAGCTCGAGGATGGAAATCTTCTGGCTGCTCTCACTCAGCTTCTCCACGTGGTTGTCATGCAGGTGACCGAAGAACGCGTCCAAGGCCGGCAGAATCGTGTCGACCACGTGTTGCTTCCTGACGCACATGCAGACGGAGGAAAGGAGCGAGCCTGTTGTTGTTATCGTTGTTAGTTGTTAAGTTGTTAATTCACTTCTTCTCACTTCTTAGCTCACCTGCCTCCGTCAGCGCCCATAGGGCCGGGCCAGAATCGTGGAGCGCCGTCATCAAGACTAGCACCAGCTGGTGGACGGGAAGCTTGCCGCCCAAATACAAAAAGCTAACCCCCTCTTCGCCGAGGATGGCGAGACAGGCGTGGAGGACGTAAATGACCTCAATCAGGGCGCTCACATTCTCCGTAGAGCCGTCCTCCTGAACCTTCTGCTGCAGGGCGGGCAGTTTCTCATCAAAGAGCGGAGTGCAGACCGCGAGCGCTATCCCCTCCTCGGGAATGAGAGGAAGGATGGACGAAAGGGCGTGGGCGACGTGCATGTGGCTGACGTCCGGGGGCGGGGGCGGGGAGGAGTGGAGGCGGATGTTTCCGCAGATTGAGACCAGGGCAGGGACGACGTATCGGCCTCCGAGGGCTGGCCCCAAATACAAAGGAGCGCACAACGTCGCCAGAGCCAGCGCCACGGCGGCCCTGATTTCCTTCCCCTTGCTCTTGGACCCAATTACGCCCACGAGGAAGCCGACCACGGACTTCACGTACACCCCGCCCTCGGTCAGGTGGTACAGGTCGAGGAGCAAGTTGCTCTCGAGCATCTTGCCCGCCATCTCGTGGTTGGAGGAGATGAGCGTGTCGAACATGTTGACGACTTCGGGAAGGACGATGGCGGTGCTCCCGGCAGCTGTCATGTTACAGAGGAAGGAGTTAGTTTGGGTAGTGAAGCCAAAAGTTATTTAGTTTGCAATTCTCACCTCCTAGTCTCTCGCAAATGACCTTCACGAGAGTGTCCAGCTTGTAAACGCCCTTGGACACGACCACCTCGACGTCTTCAAACGCCTTCATGAGCGTCGGCAAGACGATCAAAAAGCCTCCCATCTCGATCTTTCTCAGCCTTTCGAAGTCGAGCCCCCACACGCCGCTCCCTCCCTCCTCGTGCATGAGCCTCATCAGGTCCCAGGCCTCGTAGAGGCCCTCGTTGAAGAGCCCCCTCCACTCGTTCATCCACAGCTCCGAAGCGCTCTTCCCCCGGAGCAGCAGGTCCTCGGGCAAAACAAGCCCCTGCCTCAAACTGTCTATTAGCTTGACGATGACGCTCGGCTTTTCCTCCTCCCCATAGAGCTTCCCCACAATCTCGGCGAGGTTCTCTGAGTTGCTCCCTCGGCCCTCCTCCCTCAAGACGGCGTCGTACTTCGCGCCGAAGGCAGCCCCGTTGACGTCCTCCTCGAGCTGCGACGAGCAAAGCGAGTCGCACGTTAGGAACAGCGAGCGAGTCAGCAGCAGCGACGTTACAGTGTGTGCGGAAGTATTAGCTATGTACGTCGATATCCAGTACACACGCCTCCTCATCTCGTCGCTTCGCTCCTCGTATACTCTCACCTTCTCCAGCCCCCCTCCGTTCCCAAGATGCGGATTCCCGTCGTTCTCGATCCCGTCCTCCTCGAAAACGATTGGGCTTGGGCTCATGTTCTTCCTGTCCTTGACATTCGGGCTGCGACGAGCGACGAGAGAAGAAACGAGTTAGGGGAGTAACTCAGAGAGAGCAATTTAAATCAACCTCACCTTTCCGCCTGAAAGTTGAGCAGGCTCCCGCCCCCGGTCGTCCGTTCGCCGCTGTCCTTCTCGCCTCGGAGGGCCTTTCGAAAGGTGAACGTCTCGGAATCGACACTTGTCGTGCTCTCCCTTCTAGCCCCTCCGTCCCACTCGAGTTCCTTCCCCTCACGGTTGACCTTCCTCCTTGGGTGTTTCTGCGACAAGTGAATGACGAACGGAGGAGCGAAGCGACGAATAAGAATGATAAAGAATTGGTTATAGTGGCCGAATAACGGAGGAGCGAAGTGCTCATCCTCGCACCCTCTCACCTCCTGAAAAATCTGGTAGAATCCCTTCCCCGTCCCACCCCCCCCTCTATCACTCGTCAGAACTAACGGCACATTCTTCGCCCTGACCGCCTCTTTCCCCTTCAAACACACCCCAAAATTCAAATCTATCCACTCGCACAACCTCAAACTGACGTAGTCACTCTCCAGCAACCCCCTATGATATTCTATAAAGTCCTCCGCAGTCTCACACCACTCCGGCAGCTCAATACTAGGCAGAACCTCGTGCTTGCTACAGAATATATTAGGGTCATCGTAGAATTCAGGTATGCTCTCGTCAGGGCTGAAGCTGTACATCCTCTCCAAGCAGCTAGGGTAATGTTCCTTGACGAAGTCCCCTCTAACGACGCGCTTCAAAGTCGACAGGTCAGAACGTCGCGCGAGGTATATCCAGTAGGTTATGTCGCCGAGGTTCTCGGTTATGTGGTGCCCTACGGAGGAGTATTGTAGATCGAGTTGCTGGTCGCCCTTGATTAGTCGGTACTTTGATTTGGTGAGGTCGCGCCAGGAGGGGGAGGTGGGGGAGGTGCATTTTGAGGTGAAGGTCGTTACCCAAGGGAAGATGGGGTGGGCGTGGGGGTTGTTGGGGGTGCGACCGGAGGCGAGGTTGAGGTGGAGGAGGTACGCGTAGTTGGTTATCTGGGAGGTTAGCCAGAGGGAGGTTAAAGTTAGGGAGGAGGAGGGCGGGGGAGGGGGGAGTTTGGCGGGGGTAGCGGTTGGCTGTTGGTTGGAGTTTGTGGCCGTTGATTGGAGGGATATTTGATTGGAGGGAATGCACGAGATCCAGCCGGAGGCGTTGACGAAGATCGAGTGGGGATTTATGCACAATATTAAGTTGGTGCCGTGGTTGGGGTTGGTTTGAAGGACGTGAGACCAAACCTTCAGCATCTGAAGGATCATGAACCTGCACTTGAAATCCCTGTACATTGCATCGTGGCCGGAATCGGTATTTGCGAGGTGAGGCTGCTGAGTGTTGAAATACTGCGTCCTGAGAATAGTGTGAAGGGTGTCCATTGGCATCTGAGGGTGAACGGAGTACTTCTCAGTTTTGGAAAGAGTGGGGTAAATGTGAGGGTGCGGAGGCAGGGTGATCATGGGAGGTGTTTGAACGAGTCTGTAAATCGTCGAAGACGTAGGCTCCGAGTGTGATGAGTCTGATGAGCTATGATTATGATGTGAAGCTGCTGCTGAAGAGCCCTCTGAAGAGCCCTCTGAAGAGCCCTTTACAGTTACAGAAGGCGTTACAGAACCTGTCGTTGTCTCATCATTAACGCCATCATTGATCGTCGGTATAGCTACGGTATACACAGCATTCTGACCGTGAGAAGGCGTGTGAAGCGGGAAGTAGAATCGAAAGGAATCCATTGCTTTGGAATCCATTATTTGCGACGGCCTTTCCTCTGAACTAATGACTTGTTATTCGACAACAAATACGCAACGTCACGCAACGTCACGCAATATATATATATACACTATGATTTATGAAGACAACTGTACTAGCCACGATGATAAAGGACGACGGAGAGATGACTACAGGGATCAGATTGAGAAAATGGCAAAAGGCTGGTTATTCGATAAAGATATCCCGTGTGTTAAACGACGAACGACCGACAAGAGAAGTTATCATCATCATCAAACGCTGTTCTGTTACACACGCTCGTGACTCTTGTCGCAGCGTCGCATAGAATAGTAATATAGTTATTAGCAGCATTTCACTTCCGACTCCTTTAGGACTCCTCGCTCCCATGCTGCTTTCCCTCCTTCGTCCTCCTTCCTTCAGACGAACGGCAGCCTTCACTCACCACTTCTCAACTACAACCACAAGCAAGAAGAAGAAGTCCGGCCCCAGTGCCAACGCTCACTTGAACAAACGCTTCATGGACGAACAAAACTTTCAAGGTGAGTCGGAGGACCATGAAGTAAGTACATAGTAGTACGCGCCGCTCGCTAACAACACTCACTTCGCCAGGAACAATTAATTTAGCGAGGGAGAATGTCCACGTGATGAACGCAGTCAACTGGTCTACTGCGTTCCTGAAGCTTTCTAAGTTACGCCAGAATAAGGTCGCAAAGAAAGCTCAAGGGTTCACAGAGATAGTCAAGGAGTTCGAGGGAAAGGTAAAGGGAGGCGGGCTGAAGTGGTGCGGAGTAGGGGAGCTCGCTAGCGTCGCTAGGTCTTTCAGGTATTTGGGCGTGGAGTCGTACGAGCTGAGGGATTTCGTGGAGGAGAACGCGACGGAGATTACAGAGAAGGGGAACTCGAGCAGGTGAGCGTCAGAGCGAAGAGACGATTGCCAAGAACCTTTTTACTAACTAACTCGTTGCTTTGCTTGTCGCTTTGCTTGTCGCTTTGCTTGTCGCTTTGCTTGTCGCTTTGCTTGTCGCTTTGCTTGTCGCTTTGCTTGTCGCTTTGCTTGTCGCTTTGCTTGTCGCAGCCTCGCAGACCTGGCCCTGATTTACAAGGACACAAAGCACGGATATGCCGAAGGGGGGGACGTCGGTGGCTCGTACTTCTCCGCAATGGAGGAGCAGCGCGTGGTCGAGTACATGCTCTCGAAGAGAACGATGGACGTTGCAAAATATATTTCGGCCGCGGCCGGGACAGGGAGGAAGGTTCCCGTGCTAGCGAGGGAGATTGATAAGGAGAAGGTGAGAAATCGGGGGGTGCGTGTGAAGTTGTTCGATATAATCTAACGTCGCGGCATGTTTCTTTGACAGGCGGTGAAGAAATTCGCGAAGGCACATCCTCAAGATTTAAGCACTTCGATCTTCGGCCTCGCCAGACTCGGTCATCCGGTGCCACATCTTCTAGAGCGAATAGGACAGGAGGATGTGGTGGACAGGATCGTCGAAGCTTATCCCGGAGATATTGCGAACACGATGTGGTCCTTCGCAGCTTACGGACACAAGGCGTCGAGGTTGGTCGATGTGATCGTGGAGAGGCCGGAGGTGATGCAAAAGATAGCGGGCGGGAGAGAGGTGGATGTCAGCAGGACGGTCTTCGCGCTTCAGAAGCTGGAGGGGAAGGTCCCAATGTTATTGAAGGAGGCATTGAGGGACAAGAAGGCAAAGAGGAAGAAGAAGAAACTGATGACAGGTGAGGAGAGACAGACATTTTCATTGCTAATACAAGTCGCTGAATTGGGCGAATGCTCACACAAATACAAACTTTCTTCCTTCATCATGCAGAGGGATCCACCGACCTCCCCTTCAAACAGGGAGGCACCCCAGTAGTTGTCGAGCAGAATCTGAAGCTGCGGGAGCTGCAGAAGTCAAAGGACTGGAGCGGGATGCTCCGGTATGCCGCCAAGAGGTCCTCGAGCTTCGATCATGTGAACTGGACGACTCTGTTTTCGGAGCTGGGGAAGTTCAGATTTCAAGGGAAGGAAATAGGTGAGGGCGTTTCAGATGGATTAGGAAGGGTTCGTCAGTTGGTTGGTTCTTTTGACTCCGGTCGTCATTCAGGCTACTTTTTTGTTGACAAAGCACAAACATATTCACTCACGTATATCCTTTACACATCAAACCGCAGCCAAAGATGAAACGTTTAGGAAACTTCTGGGAGAATTTGAGGAAGCGTTAGGCGAGAAGGACGGCCTGGCATGGATGGACGTGAGGGGAATTGCGAACATCATGTTCGGGCTAGGCCTTTTGCGAGTCGAGTCAAAGGTCGTCTTGAACTTTGTGGAGAAGAATGCCGCCATAATCATCGACAAGGCGAGCGCGGAGGAGATAGCTAACATCGCGAACTGCTATGCCGTGCTCAAGTTCGAGGGAGGGACGGAATTCTTCAATGAAATCAAGGCAGAGAATGTCGTGGAGAAGATAATGGCCGGAAAGGTCAGGAACCGCACATTCATAATTTGGGCGGCTGCCACACTAGGGCACCAGCTTCCCTTGCTCGCAGAGGCGCTGGAGACGGAGGCCTCAGTCAACGACCTCGTCGGAGGAGATTCAAGCAGAGTGCCCATCAATTTCAGCAATCAGCTTTGGGCGCTCGCAGCACTAGGATGCGAGGCGCCGAGGCTCAGAGAGGCGGCCCTGAAGGAAGTAAAGGATGGAAGTTTCTCTGGCGCAGCAACAAATGTCAAGAGAAGACTTGCCTACGCCATTGAAAGGCTTGGAGGCGGGGATGTTTTCGAGGAGCTGAACTTGGTCAGGGGGGTTGACGCCGCTGTCGCTAAAGGATCAAGAGAGGAAGGAGAAGAAGAAGAAGAAAAAGAGGATGCCAACGGTGGAGAGAAGGGGAAGGAGTGAGGGTTAGGGAATTATCAATTATAGATATACAAATCGAATTACAATTTTGTGAAAATACAGGCAGAAGCATTTTAAATTTCATCCCATGCCAAAATCAATGAATAATATCATTTTTTTACTGCTTCACATTTTTGTTATGGTTATGGTTATGGTTATGGTTATGGTTATGGTTATGGTTATGGTTATGGTTATGGTTATGGTTATGGTTATGGTTATGGTTATGGTTATGGATGCACCATTCAGCTCGTTTCAAAACGAGATTTCCGTTAGGGTTAGGGTTAGGGTTAGGGTTAGGGTTAGGGTTAGGGTTAGGGTTAGGGTTAGGGTTA
>BRXX01000230.1:0-58102 GCA_030267905.1 Triparma verrucosa
AAATCTCGTTCTGAAACGAGCTGAATTGTGCATCCATAACCATAACCATAACCATAACCATAACCATAACCATAACCATAACTACCTAATCCTAATTCTGGAACTAAGACTGAATGAGCTGTTCTCGCCTCGCTCCATATTGATCGACGAAGTAAAAAATAATCGTATTGGGCATCCAAAATTTTAGATGGATTCTTGGCTAAATGCTCAAAACTGGCCTTGCATTTCAGCATATTTTTATAAAGTTAAGTCCGAATTAAGAACAATTGAACGTACGCTATTTTTTATTAAACAATGCCGTCTTGTTCTTTTTTCGTTGCATTATCTTTTTCTGCCCCACATCACACAACATCTACTCTACAAATTACAAGTTCATACTTCCCCGAAGGTTTATCTCCCTCACAAACTCCGCCTCGTCAATTTCTTTCTTCACCTCGCCTCCTGCTGGCATCACTTTTGAGCTCGGAGCCTTCTGACAGCTGATCATCTCAAAAATACTTCTACGTCGGCCTTTCTGCTCCTCTTCCCCTCCCACTGTCAAAACTTCACCCCCTTCATTCTCAGCCGCTACCTTATCTTCATCATCAACATCTCCAGATTTCTTTGCCGGCTTCATATCCTCAGGAACGATCGACTTCCACTGATCTGTGAACCATTCCGGCTTCTCTTCCTTCCATGTCGCCCATCCAGCATTCACCCAAGCAATCACCTTGTCTCTGATGGGCAACTGGTGCGATTTGTGCACTAGGAACACACCTTTTTTCATGACATCTTCACCCTCCAGAAATACCCTCCTCGTCATTTGGGCGCCTGTCTCCATGCTGTAAAATGTATGGCGATACTGCATAAATCATTACAGCACGAAGATATGTTAGAAACTTATTATTCTCAACAAATTAGGTGCCCGTTTTTCTCACCTCCTTGTTCATCAGCAACAGAAATGCCCCAAGCAAGAAAATAAAGCTGAATCCCAAGTAAAGTGTCATGCTGACCAAAAATGCCAAGGTACCTTCTGAAAGATTTCCCTTCGCCAAATCCAGTGTCAACAGAAATGTCAGGCTTATAAGCGGCAGAAACATGTTTAGTGAAAAATAAAGCCCACCAACCTGAATTAACGAGAGAAAGGTTAGAATGATTCAATTGCATTGAGAATGCCACAGAATTACTTACCTCATATGGATGACGAAAATGCATGATCGCCGCAAAATCAACCACAAACTTGACAATCACCCTAAAGATGGTAGACGCGACCATGGACAAAACACCCTCCAATGGCATCCAATAAGTGAAGTCTCTTCTTGACACCTTATACATCAGATAAAACGCAATGTCGCCAAGGAGGTATAGAACTGGTAACCTTGAACCAATTGAAGCCAAAACGACTATCAATGTGGCCTTAATTAGAACCTGAGTGGCTGATATAAACATCACTGTTAAGAAAAGACACGCTCGCTTCCTACCATCATCTGGCACATATCCGTAGAAGTCTGGCTTGGTTGCTCGCATTTTGGGGTCGGTATCGAAGTCGTAGCTGATTGTGGCGCTAATGAACCCCGTCGTTAGGAGAGACACTGCCAGCGACAGGTAAGCTGCTATTTTGACATTCTCCCTGCTATTTATAGTGTTGACGATGGCACTCAATTGGATGATGATTCCTGGAATGCTCTCTGCAAACAGCTCGATGCATTTATTGGCCGTCATCTCCATCATCGGGTCAACCATGGTATCTTTCTCTTGCTCGGCGCCCATTGCAACTCGGTACGCGTCGGTTGGCGATTTCGCCCCTATCAATACGATCAAGGACTCCTTCAGGATCCGCAACATACCCTTCTTTCGGTTCTGAGTCACCACCAAAAGCAGCTGAAGTCCTATAGACGCCAACAAGCTCGCCAGCTGTGCATTCCTATACAGCAGCGTCGCCTTGCCCCCGTCCCAAAAATGTTGCAGGACAATGAGATCGGTTGCTAAATCACTCAAACTCAGCACCGCTCCTAATGAGACTCGCCACATCAACCCCCAAGCCGCTGTCTTTACGATTTCCTTGCTCAATTCAAGAATCATTGGCGAAAACCAGTCGTAACTTTCCATTAGTTTTTTCACAGCTCGGTTCTGAACCCGCCACTGGTCGACTCCTGCAGCGATCAGCTTCTTCGATTTTAGCGCAGGTATCAAGTTCTTGCCAATTCGGGTCGCTTCCTTCTTGCTCACGCACACCAATTTGGTGTTCATGGTGATGTTCCGGTGCAAGTTTCCTTCGAGGGCAGGAATCATCATCGCCTCGAACGGCCAATACAGCTGCTCCTGCAACTCCTTCAGCGCTCTACTTTTTGGTAGAACTTCATCCTCAAATCGCTTGACCCGCATCTTAGATGATGACGCCTTCCACAATAAGTCGTGCGCAAGCGCAATGCCGTCCTCCACCATATACTCTCCCAGTGGCACAAGCCTCTGAAAGTAGATAGAAACTCCCGCAATCTCATCAAGCCGCCGCTCGATAAAGGTCTTTTGTGCACCACGGCTAACGCCAAAGCCAAGATTGAGTTCGCATCCGTACTCTAATCTCGTCGACCCTTCGCTCAATTTCTTGAGACGGATTGTCATGGTCTCTCTCGCCACACGTGCTTCCGTGGAGCCCTCGACAACCGAACCTCGTGCCATAATAGTCGCCCTTGCAGCTTTAACTCGTGCATTGATAGTCGACCTTGCACCTTTAACTTTTCCTTCACCAGTGGGAGTCATGAGAAGAACTATTGTGTCCTTGTCAACCTTATGTAGCGTCAGTTCACTCGAAAATGTGCGATCGCTATGAAACGTACCGCGCGTGCTATCAAGCTTCTGGCGTCGTCTGACGACCTTCTTGCCAATCCTCTCGCCTTCCTCCTCAGGCTCGAAGCTTCGCTCTACGTCGCCGCTGATTTCCATATTCGCTCTGCTTCCAAAGTCCCAAAGGAAAGCGGCAACCTCCTCCATCGAGGCCCGAATGTTCAACTTTGTCATCCCCCAAGTGTGACCACCGATAGCTTCAACTTTCACCATGCTATCGGCCTTTCCAAAGCTGTGAGAAGGCCGCTCTGACCCTGGCCTCTCGTTGACTAGCGACTCGAATTGCGCTAGTGCTTCTGCCCCCCCTGCCTCCTCCTTGACCTCAATCAACTGCTCGATCGCCTCTCTGCGACCAGCGTCGATATCCAAGCTCTTGTCGAATTTTTTTCGCATCGTGGACAGATATTCCATTGTCTGGACGATTCTGGAATTTATAACGATGGCAGGTATGAATCCTTTGAGGTCTATCTGTTGGACGTATGTAACCCTGGTCTGTGGGACGCCCCTGACCCCGGGAAGGCGCTCGTACTTCCAGAAGGAGCCCGCGCTCGCCCTCACATAATCTTTCTTGGCACCAACAGGAAATCTTTCGTCCTCGGCGTCCTCGAAGCATACGATCATGGTGTCCTCATCCACCATTTTCCACACCACCTTTGCGAGCCACTCCCTTGGAGCGAGAGTCTTGACACCAAAATCTATGGCATTGTGATAAAGGTCGCAGTGATTATTCAAGTTAACCACGGATTTTTCAAGCCCGCCATTTTTATGTTGTGACCTTAAGCGCTCACGGGTGACTCTGACGTATTCCCAAGCCGTGCAATCTTCGATAGACGCGTCAACGATAGTGACGGCCCTACCAATCCCAGCAGTCGACCCGCCTTCTTCATAAGTGCTTTCCATCGTCACAAAGATGTCAGGTGTCTGCGGCAAACGTAGCGAGTCACGAGAAGATTGGTGTTAACGAATTAGAATCGCGTTGCGAAACGTACAGTGAATTTATTTAGACAGGAGCTACTGGAGAAGCGACTGAGAAGCACACAATAATAGCGACTCGGGGCTACTTGACGCCGTGATATCAGCAGCAAATAACTCAAACGTATTCCTAGCTCGGCGCTTCGCTCCTCGCGCTCCATCGACGCAGTTCTTCCTCGTCGTTTTGCTCCTCTCAGCTTCTCACCTTGAGCTTTGTCCACTTCCCCTCTTCCAATGACCCCTCGAACTTCTGACGAACGCGTTGAAGCAGAGCCACTTCCTCCTCGCTGTATACCTCCTCCCTCCCGCGCTCAGTTATCAACGCCGAAAGTTCCTCTCTAGCCGCAGCGTCGATCCTATCGTCCTGCCTGAACTCGTCGATCGCATCCTGGACAACTTTTAAAGCCTCTGACATCTTCTTGTCCATGACCCAAGTTGGAATAACTCCTCCTACGTCTACTTGTGAAATCAAAATCACTCGGCACTGGTTTGCGCCGCCACGGGCTGGAAGATCCTCGATAAGCCAAAATCCGCGTGTAGAACCTCGCGTTGTCCTCAGGGACGTGCCGTAGTCAACTTTGTCGTCAGCCGCCTCAAATGCAACCATCACCTTCCCCGTCTCCGTCTTCCAGATTTGACGGAACACAAATTCTCGGTTGTCCAGCAGAAACAGCATCTTTTTCACCGTCGCAAAAGTCCTCTCGTTCTCCCTCCGCAGCTCTCTCAACTCGAGTCTTGCTGGATTTCTGCCCTCCCTACTAATGCGCATTCGATCGTTGCTGCAGAAATCCATCACCCAAGCCGCGAACTCCTCCGAGGGGCAGTCGACGACTCCTACAGCCTTCCCCGTCCCGACACTTCTCTCGCCCTTCTCGGGCGGAAAGTACTTCGTCTTCGTCTCAACCTCCTTGCTGGTCGAGTCGAGCAGCTTCCAACCCTCCTCCTCCCCCTCGTCCCCCAGCAGCTCCAAGCACCTCTCGAAAACTTCCGCCTGGTCTTCCATCAGCGCCACCCCCCTCCGCTCTTTCATTACCTTAACAAGAGCGGTCAGCCCCTCTCGGTCGACCTCCTTTCCGTTCCGGCGGAACTTCTCCTGCAACTCGTTGGCCCAGCCCAACTCCTGTTTGGCCACTGTATCCATAACCCTCACCGGCAGAGAGATCTTGAGGTCCACCTGCTGCACCCGGGTCCATTCACAAGTGTGCTCGGTGACCTCTCTGACGATGTGAACTCCTCTAGATGTCGCAACTTGCATCTTTTCCGCCCCTTCGACTTTGTGGTGCGTTCCCTTGTACTTCTCGAGGGGACAGAAGCCGATGATGTAGGTCCATCGACCATTGGCATCAACCCTCTTGTCCCAAGTTATCCACGACTCAAATAGTCTATCCTGGAAACCGGCCGGCAGGCTTACTGATTTAGTGTACTGCAGGCCTCGTGTCCCGTCGAGGCCATTCCAAACTTCTCGAACGACTACGCTCTTATGTTTACCCTTCAGTGCGTAGGTGTCAAGCAACCAGAGGTCAGTGAACAGGACGTCGACTGCCACGTCCATCTTTGCCACGGTCATCCCCACAGCGGCCTCGGCACCCTCAGCATGGCAAAGAAACTTCTCGACCGACTCGTTGGCCGTCCCAGCAACCCTCTTGGCTCGGGAAGCGACGTCCTCGACCAGCTTCATAGATTCCTTAATCATCTTTTTCTCGTCCCCTGTCAAGGGAGGATTGTTTGGAATCATGTTCTCTATGAAGTCAGCCTTCCTCCTCTCATCAATAACATCCTCCTTCTTAAATCGGTCGTAGAACATTTCGGCCAACTTGTAGAAGAGCTTGTCGCCCTTGGCAGATTCGCCGCCAGCCCTCAGCTTTTTCACTGCAGCGCCCTTGCTACTATTTTCATCAGTGACGGCAGTGCTACCGAGTGCGCTCACTGATGACGCAACAACGACGTCCTTCGTGACCTCGCCGACATCCACCTGGGCCATGAACGTGAACGAAGTCTGCGACGAGCGAAGTGAGTTGCAAAGGATGGCGTATTAATAGCGTTAAAAATTGGCGAGGATGGCAGCTACGATACCTACTTAAGTATCAGCGATGAGAACCGAGATCCCGTGAACGCGCTTTTTCATCTCGTAGCTTCGCTCCTCGCAGCCACTCACCTGCCCGAATTGGAGCGGCCGCAGGACGATGGTCCCCTCCTTGAGGAGCAGCCGGAACTTCTTTGAAGCCGTCGAGTGTGGATTTGGAAGGGAAGCCGACTCGAGCTCTGTAAAGAAAGAGTGTTACGCAGGTTAGAGGCAACCACAAATCACGCTTCATTCAACCCTTACTACCCCCTCTCACCTTCCTCATCGACGGATTCAACTCTAACTACCGCCTCTTCCTCGTTCTGCCTCTCCACACGCATGTGTAGGAGAAGGTCGCAGCATTTCATGGCCTCCATGAAGCTCCAGTAAGCGACGCCCTTCTTGACAACCTTTTGAAAGAGAATCTTGCCCACCTTCGTCTGGTCGCCAAGGAGGGCTTCGAGGAACACTTTAGGCTCCACGTGGATTGTAACGTCGAAACAGCAGTCGTGAATAGTTGTGTTCTGGCTCAGCACGTTCGCCCCGACTTTCCTGACCATGGGGTTGTCAGGGTCAAGGGGTTCGACGGAAGTAGCGGTAGCGTCGGCACGGCGACGCCTTGCTTGGAGCGTCGCATCACTGTTGATCTCGGCGACGACTGTATTGAGCTTCCTGACTGCCTCGTCCTTCGCCTTGCGCTCTGCATCGAGCCGGGCGACAGCTTCTGCTCTGGCCTTTCGCTCAGCCCTAAGCTCGGCCTCCAGAGCCTTGACCTTGAAGGCTAGGAAGGCGTTTTGTTCAGACATGGAGGTGGAGGGGGGGGAGGGGGGTGGTTACGGGCTTGAAGGTGCGAGAGGAACGGGTCGGATTTGAGGAGAGCGGAGATGTGCTGTGGCTGTTAGGGTTGACGGGCTGTAGAAAAGACGAGCGAGAGTGCAAACGGTTAGAACGACGAGACCCTGCTAGTGGACAAGAGTAAGTCTAACAATCCTTCACCTCTTTGTAGTTATCTTTGAATGCGGTTAAAATTTGAATGCAGGACAAAAGTTAACGACTGCCGAGTTTTTTATCCGGTGCTTTACACACACGTTGAAAAACCAGGCGCCGGTCGGGTAACGTCTCAGATCACTTCTCGGAGCGGGAGAAGAGGGGGAAAGGGGTAGAGGTGATTGAGAGTTGGGCCAAGATGTCTTGTCCGTGATTGCCAATACTGGGTGGGGGTGTTACGTATTAGCGACGACAGGGTATATTCTTAGCGGATATTTTAGTGAGAAAGAAGTTTTGTGTTCTTTTTTGATGGGAATTACTGAGCAGATAACAGTGACGGATTTCCAGGCAAAATATAATGTCGTGATGAACCTTCACTCTGTCATCTCAGTAAGCAACAATTATGCTGCCCACGCTGCGGAGAGCGCTTATACTAATAGTACCCCTGTTGATTGCTCTGACACTTCAATCGCTTCAGACCTCTCCCCCGTTCCCGCTGGTGTACAAATTAATTGACAATTCCCTAGAGTTCGTTCTACTATCTCTTCTTGCTGGCAGAGATGTTTACATAGAAACAACATGGGGTAAGTCCAGGGCTATTACAATTCCGTGTCCAAACAGTGATCCTGCACGCCCTCCACTCGTCTTATTTCACGGAGTGACTTCAAAGGCTGCTGATCTTCTGCCCGTCGCTCTTGCTGTAAAGTATCAAAAGACATTCTCAGAGATCGTGATCATTGACCTCCAAGGTCACGGGGAAACGGATATGTGCGACGAGAACATTGCGTTCTCCTTTGAAGGCATGACGGACATGGCATTGGAGACCCTTGACGCCCTATTCCCCACAAACTCTGAGGACGCTATTCTAGCAGGGAATAGTTTAGGTGGGCTGATCCTGTTCCAGGTAGGCCTCCGTGGTAGAAAGAATCCGCTTTACATGATATCGCCTGGCGGCGCTCCGAGCACGGTCTCCGAGCTCGCAGCTTTGTCGGAGGTCTTCGGGATCAAGACGCACAGCTCTGCTGTTACATTTTTTAAAACGATGCTGTCCGAAAAACGTTACAAGCCGTCTCTCTTCGTTAATATCATGGCCTTCGGCTGCCTTCATCGCACGGCGTCCCAAAATGTAAAGCGAATATTCAAGACGTTGACCTCTCCAGACAAGGAAACTTACAAACACGACATGTCAAATTTCGTCGCTCGGGCGGGTCTCTTCTGGGGGAAGGAAGAGCGCCTTCTTGCTGACAACGATCTGCAGTATTTCAAACGGAAGCTAAGCCCGTTCTTAGTAGGGCCGGTGGACGAGCCTGACTACTTCGGTCACGTTCCCTTCTTCGACGATCCCTTCGGTGTCGCCAGGTACATCGGCCAGTTCGCAGACCGGGTGATTGCAGACAAGAGTAAAAGGTCAGAATGAACGTAATTCCTTTTATTTACAAATATCAGTCATGCTTTCCTCCCCACAACCTCGACTTCTATTGCTGGCTTCGTGATCTTCCTCCCGCTGCCGCAATTTGCTGCGTTGACGAATGTTTTTTCGCCCTCTTTCACCACCCCGTACGCGCCGTGGATGTGCCCTGAAACGCACAACTGCAACTTCGGTAATTCGAGAGCTTTCTTGCGCAACATGTTACAACCACTTCCCCCATCGACGAGGCCTTTGCAAGGCCCATGACAGACAAGAACATCGACGTCGCTGCCTATCAAATCGTAATGCGGGTTCGGAGTTTGCATCGGCCAGTAAAACTGCGTCCCGTGAATGGTCAACGATCCCTTGCCCTCAACGCTGACCTTCACCTGGTCGTCTTTCAGAAACGCAGTGGCGTTGCTCAGGATTTCCGGCGTCCTCTGCTTCCAATCCGCGTTGGACTCGTGATTACCGTTAATAACAACTATGTGTTGAAATCCCTTGGACAACTTCACCTCGCCGAGCCACTCGTTGAACTTCACAGCCTGCTCGAGCTTCGAGAAAGAAGTAAAATCGCCTGCGTGAATCAACACATCGCCTGCAGGCATGTCAAGCGCTTCGTTTTCGTGGTCGCCGTGCGTGTCTGATATGCAGACTACTCTGATATTTGACGTTGAGGTGGGCGTTTCCTTCACCACCGCGTCCTCGTCGTTGCTGCTCCAATACTGTCCCATTTTGGAGGTCTCGTTCAAGAATGGAATATTTTCTTAGAACAGGTTGTAATGTAAAATTGAACGCAACACTGGGGACAATTGCTATCTGAGTGTTTTCTAGGATGGATTAGCACTAAGATTTCAAAGCTTTCAGTTAAAATGGCTAACGTTATGAAAACAAAGCAATCCGAAACAGAATCCAATCCAAAAATAAATCATTTCTCTGCAAACACGAAATCAGATTGAAATACGCACTGAAATACAACTGAAATACGCACGCCTCAATGATTCGACAAATCACCGACGAAGAGGTCGGAGCGACTCTGACGCCTGAGCTCGCGATTCAGTCTCAAAGGTGAGAAGCTGGAAATGCGTCGATCGGCTCCTTTCACCGCTACATTATTCTAACTCTCTTCGCTCCGCGTTCGCTCCGCGCAGGGCGGCCTTCTCGTTGCCTTCAGAAGTCCCTAGTAGGATAATACTACACCAGCTGGTTTCCGATTCTACGCTTTTCAAGCCTGCTGCGGTCTCGACACCATCCGGCAAAACACATGTTGGGATGAAGGTCGTCAGCGTACGGCCGAATAACCCTCCTCCGCTGCCCACTGTCCCAGGGACGATTCTCATGCTCGACGACGTGACAGGGATCGTCAACGCGATCATAGGTGCTACGCTCCTAACCGCGATCCGCACCGCCGCCGGTTCTGCAGTGGCCACAACGGCGCTGCGTGGTCCTTCGAAGGTTACGGAGACGCTTGCTGTCTTCGGGGCTGGGATGCAGGGAGTGCAGCACGCGAGGCACCTCCTTCACTCGTACCCCTCCATCAAAACCGTGTACATAATAAATAGAACGCTGCCCCGTGCGGAGTCCGCCATTGCCACATTAAAAAAAGAGGTGAGAGGCAGCGAAGTGCGAGCCCATAGCGCGCTCGGATTGAATGTGAACGACGGAAACCCGTAGCTATTTATAATAATACTAACTCGTTGCAGTATCCTGGCCCCACATACGTTCCGACGCTGCTCGACGATGAGGAGAAAAAAAATGTAGCGGCGTCTGAAAGTGATTTAATTTGCCTCTGCACAAATTCTTCCGTCCCGCTCTTCCCGAGCGGCCTGCTTAAGCCCACCGCGCACATAAACGGGGTCGGATCTTACACCCCGACGATGCAGGAAGTGGACGCCGTGACCGTTGGGAGCTGCGAGAAGATCGTCCTGGACAGCTTCGAAGCGAAGCCCGTCGGAGACATCGCAATGGCAATCGAGGCGGGCACTCTCAACGAGGCGGACCTCTCTCACACACTCTCCTCGCTCCTGAAGGAGGACCCGAATGTGACCCCACCTGCCTCTGGGATAACTTTCTTTAAATCAGTTGGCGTGGCCTCTCAAGACATAGCTGCTGCAGGCTTCCTCATTGAGGCTCTAGACTCGGCATAGACTCGGCATAGACTCGGCATAGACTCGGCATAGACTCGTCAACTAAATAAATCAAGGCTTAAAAATATACAAAACTACTATTTATTATTATTATTCGCTTCCAAGAAATTGGTCGACCAAGACCGAACTGCGATGAGCGAAGCAAAATGTTACGAGGGTTGTGTTGTCGGCGTGAGAAACGGCGATGGAGACGACCGCAGCAACGTCACTTACGGAAGTCCCGGGGACGGCTGTCGATATCTCGTAGATGTGCATCTTCAGCTCGTCGCTTCGCTCCTCACTGCACCTCACCTGCCTCCGTCGCTGTCGCGCTCCACCACGTCAATCTCGTCAACCGACGATTCCATTTCCTCCGCCGCTTTGTCCTGCAGGATGCACAACACGGTGCCCCTGTCGTCCTCGCGAACTAGCTCCTTCAACAGCGCCCCGACGTCCCTTCGGCCCTCGGTGTCGAGGTGCGTCAGGGGCTCGTCCAGCACGAGCAAGTTGGATTTAAAATTTCCCCACTTCCTGCTCATCTCCCTGTACCCAAAGGTCAGCGCGAGGCTGCACCTCCTGTACTGGCCGCCGCTCAATGAGCCCAAGCTCCTTGGAATCCACTCGCCGTTCTCCAGGACCTCCACGGATCTGCCAATCTTCCCCCCCTCGTCGCACTCTAGTTCCATCCGAAGCGAATCCCTTGAGAGCGCGGAGAGGAACTCAGCTGTGTAGGCCGACAGCGAATCGAAGGTTCCCTTCAGCACGTACTGCTGAATCCCCCTCGCGCTGAACAGGCCCATTGCGGTCGTCACCACGGCCTCTTCCGCCCTCAGGCGTTCGATCTCCTCCTTCATCGACGTGACGTCCTGCGTCAAGGTTGCCACCTTGGATTTTGCCTCGTCTAGACCGGCCCGAGCGTCCTTAACTTTGTCCCGAGCGACGGAGTCGACCACGGCCTCCGAGATTTGTCTCCGCAGTTCCGAGACCTCTTCCCTGCAGCTCTTAATTTTCGTGTCATAAGCCTCCTGAATATTGCGCTGCTCCTCCACGAAGAGACCCAACCGGTCGGATTTTTCTCCGACCTGTTGTGTCGCTGCGTACAGTGAAACTGTGACGAGCCAGGAGCGAAGCTACGAGTTAGAATAACGTTTGAAGTGGCAGGTGTACTGGATATTGACGTGCATGGTCGATACTTCTGTGCGTAATGTCCCTGCTGCCAAGTTATAGGCCGTTATTAACAACACGAACGAACCTTCTACGAGTTGAAGAGGCGGGTGTACTGGATCCAATCACTCGCTGACTAAGACGCGTGTTTTTCATTCTAACTCCCCTTCTATTGCGACTCGCTTTGCTCGTCGCATAAAAATTTTCCAAGCTCACCTTCGAGGTCTTTCATCTTGAGCTCCGCTGTCTTTACACTCTCCGCGAAGTGCGCCTCGGCGTCCCCTTCTATCGTTTGTCCGCAGGTGGGGCAGCTGTCCCCGTCCTTGTGGTTGTGCGCGACGCCGGCGTTGCGTATCATTTCGATTTCCTTTTCTGACTTCCACACGGCCTCCTTCGCGGACCGGAACTCCGAGTCTGTCGATTCAATATCCGCTCGCAGTCGACTCAGAGCTTCGTCGTTCTCCCTCTCCTCCTTCAATCTGTCTAATTCAGCCGTAGCTTTTTCTAGGGCGTCGTTGATTTCGATCGTTTTGGGCGCCGACAAGTCCGCCTCATCAACGGCCGACTGTGCGACCAATTTCTCCATCTCCTCAACCCTGGCCACTGCCACCATTTCGTCCTTCGACCGAACGCTGAGTCCTCCCTCGAGAGTCAGTCGTTCCTTCTGCAGCGCCCGGGACTCCTCCGATGCCGCTTTTCGTGCCTGCTGAAACTGCGACGATCGGAGCGAGTCGCAATTGAAGGGGCGTGAGTGATGCTGCTCGTCGCTCGTTTTGGCTTCAATCCTCGCAAAATCTCACCTTCTCAATGTCCGCTAGCTTCGACAGTGCAGCTAGGAGGTCCGAGTCCGATCCGGAGAGCATATCCCCGCTCATGAACTGGTTCATGAAGACGCAGCGGCTGAGGGTGTCGTAGCTCCCGCAGAGTTCACTGATGACTCCTTGGGTGTCCTTGGCCGTCTGCATTGTGAAGTCCTTGTCGTCGACGGTGAACTTGAGGCTCGTCTTGGTCCTGGTCTTGCTCCTGACGACGGAGAAAGGCTTCCCATTGACCAGCCCCTTCAAAGATACCGTGGCGTTCTTGGACCTCGAGTTGATAATCGAAGCGACGCTCGCGTCATTGATCGCCCTCGAATCGATCATCCCCGTCAGGGCCCACATCGCAGCCCACGCAAGGCTGGTCTTGCCCACTCCGTTCGACGCTCCGCCGCCCTTCAGCAGCACCAGGCCCCGAGAATCCAGCGGATACTCAGCTTTATCTTTGAACGACGCGAAACCCTTCAAATCTATCTCTCCCATCTGCAAATCGACCCTCGAATTCGAAGTAGCCGTCGTGACGTTGTTGAGGGTATCTATAACCTTGTGGTAGATGGGAGACGTTTCGTTGTAATTCATCGAGCCGAGGAATGAGAATGCGAAATCTGAATCGCTCATCATCGTAGGGTTACGGTCACTGTCGTCGCCATTATAATCGCGTTCATCCTGCGATTGAGTTATAATTGTGAAGCGGTGAGATTTGATAGCGGCGTCAACTTTCTTTTTAATTTTTTCTCACCTTCCCTTCGTTTCGCTTCCTCTGTATCCTCCTAACAACCACATCAACCCCTCTCTCCTTCATCTCTCTAACCTCCTCCCTAACACTCTCCTCTTCCCCCTCCAAAACATCCAACCTAACAATATCCCCCTCCTCCGCCTCCCTCCCCCCCTCCAACCCGATATAAAACTCCCTCCCAACCCTCCCAACAGGCACCTCCTCCACCACCCGAAACTCCTCATCAAGAACCAAAAAACGTTTAACATCACCAGCCTCAGAAAACGACATCTGATAAGGACTCCCCACATACGTAACTTTCCTATCCTTACTAACGATACTATGCGGGAGATGAAAGTGACCAGAATACACAGGAGTTGAAGGAGGGAAGGTTGACATCGTTAGCGTTGAATTGCTTTTGTAGGTGGAAGTCATTTTAGCGCCGCGGACGTCGGCGTGGACGAAGAGGGCTTTTAAAGGGGGGAGAATGGAGTTGGGGAGGGTGGACCAGATGCTTGAATTACGACGGTAGGGGATCCAGAGGGCGGAGAGGAAGATTTGGGGGGAGGAGATCACGTAGCAGTGGGGCATTATTGAAGGGAGGAAGGTCAGGGAGTGGGAGGAGCCGCCGAGGGTTATTTGGTCGTGGTTGCCGGGGATCATTATAGTGGGGGCTGTCACTTTGGAGAGGGTTTTGCAGAGGGAATTCAGGAGGGGGACGGGGATGCTACCGCGTGAGTGGAAGAAGTCTAGAGATGGTGTGAAGCGACGAGTTAGAATGAGCAGTTAGAATGATCAGTTAGAATGAGCAGTTAGAATGAGCAGTCAGCCCTCTCACCTCCAAGAAAGATGATGCCGTTCTTATTCCCGTTCATCCCCTCGTTCTCCATGACGAGTTCGTTAAGCCTCTCCAGCGTCCTAACAGTCTGCTTGATGGTATTACTTGACGCGTGAAGGTCGCTGAATACGTACCATCTGTCAACACTTTCGAATGTTTTGACGTCGATGTCGTCCTGAATTGTGGTTGATATTTGTTCAGCTTGCTGTGAGAAAGCGCCACTATCACTATTGCTGCGCAATGCTGTAAACGATGAGGCTAGACGTTGTGACATTCGAGTTTGAGTAATCCTCGTTTGAGTAATCCTCGTTTGAGTAATCCTGCTTGTCGTTGTTCTTATCATAATGTTATTGAAAGTATAACCGCGACTGAAAAGCAGAAACAGGATTATCGATGATAAAGGTCTCAATAAAAGTCTCAATAAAGGCAGATTACAAGAACGAGCGTTCATTGATTAATTATAACAATGAGGGAGCTGTCGTTAGTACTACTGCGTAGCAGATACAGCAATCACTGTACAGTGCGTAGCAGATACAGTGCGCCGATACTTATATGGATTAAAAAGTTGCTTAAAAAGTTTAATTACGACCAATTCAAGTAATATAGATAGAACTACAAGACTTTTATAAAGCGGCTCGATACAGGGTGTAAACTTTAGGGACAGTGAGTCACGTTTAAGGGATAAAATGAGGAATATTCAATATTCTGGGAATTTATTTTGATCTTTTTAGGGTCTTTTAGGCTTGAATATCGGCTTGAATACGCGGCTATAACATCATAATCCATCCTTCTGTTCGTAAACCATTCCAATATAATAAAATTCTGTAAAAACGTTGTAAAAGTGGCCTAGCCAGTCTTATAAATAACGCCATGTCAAGCTCGCAATCCAGCGGATCTCAAGGAGCTGCAAAAAGTGTTCCACAAAGCGTTCCACAAAGTGTCGCTTCAAACATACAACGTAAATTAAGCGGCTCAGGTGACATCCTCAGAAAACCTTTCAAGGTAAGAAATTAAATTAGAATATGGAATAACGTATTCATGGAATAACGTATTCATGTTATTCCTAACCCCTCCTCCTCCTTCTTTAAAGGCCTTAAACGTAACCCTTCCCTCCCCAACCCAAAAAATCCTCGAAGAAACCGACCGACTAGCCTCAAAACTCGAAGAAGCTCTCTCTCAACGTGCCGCAGCCCACTGGAACTTCTTCACCGCAGGTTTGTTTATTGGCGCCGTTGTTGTTGCTGGGGTTTTTGCGGGGGTAGGGTTTGGGGAGAGGTTTAGAAGTAAAAATAATGCAGTCAGTCGGAGTGCAAGATGTTATAGTTTTAGAATCGAGGAGAAACTTGAAGGTGATGAGGTGAGAGAAAAAAACCGGTGAAATTTAATAAGCTGTCCAACGTTTTATATTATGTAGGCACATCTCCCGCGTAGGAATGTGAAACGGGCGACGAAACGAGACTTACTAACACAGCTGCTGTCACAACGCTGCTGTCCCGTGTTCAGGTGACGAAGTCGATAAAAGATCATATCGAGACGATATTAAGCTCCCACGCCGAGAATTATATTTCGACGTACAGGCTTGTCCTGCCTCTCGAGTTCAAGGATAAGGGAGGGGACATTGAGAGGGTTATCAGAGGGACGAAGTTGGATGATAAGGTTGGGAGTGTTGAGTGGGGTGATATTGAAGGTGAGAAAAGCCGAGCCTGTCACTATGTTAACGCTTCTTTATTCTGACTCCTTCGCTACGTTGTAGGCGGGGGATGCATTTTTCATGTGTGGACCTAAAATAAACATTAAAAGAATAGAGACCAAGCATAAAAAACTTTTTAGTTGCTACTGCGATTCAATTCGGGTTTTTTACTCGCTTCTATTATTGCAACTTGTTGAAATGATGAGGGTTTAAAAATATTAACTCAATTATTCATATGCGTGTTTATTATGAGTGAATTCTGTGTTTGTGTCCTCTGAGGTGGACTGCTTGCTTTGACTTGAAGTTGCAGCCGTCTTCATCGCAGTGATGCCATCGAACGTCAATGTCATGAACCATCTGTTTGTGTTGTTTGATGCTGCCTGCTTGCTTTGCCTTGTAGTCGCACCCGTCTTGATCGCAGGGATACCAACGAACGTCAATATCGTGAACGAACTGTTTGTGTTTTTTGCGGTCGCCTGCTTCCTTCGCCTTGTAGTTGCACCCGTCTTGATCGCAGTGGTGCCATCGTACGTCAATATCATGAACATTTGCTTTGTATTTTTTGAGGTCGCCTGCTAACTTTGTCTTGTAGTCGCAGCAGTCTTGGTCACAGTGATGCCATTGAACGTCAATATCATGAACATGCTGCTTGTGGTTTTTGAGGTGGCCTGCTTGCTTTGCCTTGTATTTGCACCCATCTTGATCACAAGAGAACCAGACCACATCGATCCCATGCTTCGCAGCTTTATGCTTTTTCATATGGCTTGAAGTACCTCTATATTGACACCCCGCTATCCCGCACGTCCTGATAATGCTGCCCCATTTATCCCTCCCAAACCTCCTCTAGCACCTCCACCTGCAAAAATAACTGAACCATCATCCAAATCGCCCTCTGTAATATCTGTTGCGACTGTCGATTCGTCCCCATATCTCGTCATAGGAGTGGCGTTCGCCTCATCATTTCTAAACACCAGATTCCGATATTCTACCCCACTCACAACTCCATTGTTGAGAGTATCCATTGCGCCTCCACCTCCTGGACTCGAAACAACATTCGAACCAGGGGTGTGCCAGCTTGAGCTTACAGAGTCATTACTACTCATTATACAACTAACCCCGTCAATGAGGAAGTAAATGCAGACCAAAATTCTATCTATAACAATCAAAAACCAACAACGAAAAAATGTTCATTTTCCAGGCTCCCCCCACAGCAAGAATCAGAAACAAAACCTCAGCCACTATCCCAACCTCCCAATTCCTCCCCCCATCTAAACAATCTTTCCAAACCTATGCGTACCCTCCTCGTCCTTGGTCACTTCCTACTTGTAGCATCGTATATATGTCACCCTGCCCTTGGTACAGATTGTTCACTCCTAGTCAGGGTCGGGGATGTTGAGAGGAACTTCACAGTGAACATGGAATTAGAAGTTGAGGAGATGATGAAGGCGGCAGGAGAGTTCACGGAGAGGTACGGGATCAAGGAGGGGGGGGGATGCTTGGGAAAGGATTGTGTTGGAATGAGGCTGGTTGAGGGGCTGCGCGGGTCGATGTGCGCTCGCCTCCACAAGGTGCGTGGCCAACAAAAGTCTTCCTCGCCCTCTATCCAAGTAGACGAACTCGGTCGAGTAATGACGACCTTACAGGTGAGAAGCTTGGAATGCATCCCATCTGTGGAACTCGTCGCTTCCCCATCGCTTCGCTCCTCAACTCACCTTTCGCTCCTCAACTGACTCGTCGCAGGTACTCTCCCTCGACCCCATAACACGACGTCTACCAATACCAGAAGGTTCGAGGGTGTGGGTTGAGGTAGGGGCGAATTCAAGGAACTTGCTCGCATGGGCGGAGGCGAGATGTGAGGGTAACGAAGATGTGTATGTTATTAGCTTTGAGCCGCTGCTTGCGCAGTACGCGGCAATCACGCATGCGGCGAAACACGACGAGCTCACGGCACTCGGTGAAACACGTGGGGCCCGGAATGGTATGGGAGTCTCGCTTCCTCTCGCCGTCGCGAGCGGCGTGGATTATTTATATTTCAACGTTTCCCCGCTGGACAGCTGCAGTGGCACGCTCGATCCTCTGCAAGATGCGCACTCGAAAAACAGCTGCACGGAGGTTGTCGAGAAGAGGAGGGTGCCTGCATTGTCGCTAGAAGCTTTCTTTGACACCCTGCTGCCCGAAGGCGCTAGAATAGACTTTTTGAAAATAGATACCCAGGGATCCGGCCTCGACGTTATTGCGTCGGCAGGAAGGCACGTAGACCGCATCGATTCTGTGCTGATTGACACGCAAATAGATACAGTCGACCCGCTTTACCAGGGACAGAACAGTTGCTCGGCGACAGTGGCTGCAATGAGGGAGCTCAACTTTTTCGCGCCAACTTCGCTCGATCACGTCTGCACTGAGAAACCGGTGCTGACAAACAAGAGGGGCACGGATGGAACATCCACCGAGGCCAACATTTTCTTTTCGAGGGACCCAACACGAAAGCGGCCGTCATGCGAGCAGTGGTTCATTGACAATGGAATGGAGGTGAGAGGAGAGGAGAGGAGAGGAGACAATCTGGCTGTGTAATCATCACTACGCATTTTCAATCAGCTAACGCCGCCAATCTTCATCATTCGCTCGTCGCAGTGGGAGGATATTCACGTCGCAGGGTTGCCGGGACAGCTTCCAAGGTGCCGCCCCGATAAGGGGGAGGAGTGCCCTGCTTGCCGTCACAATTGGTATGGGAATGGGTTTTGCTACATGTGGTGGTCTGAAGAAGCCTGCTCCTGTTCCGGCATCGCCGCTCTCCATGCCGGTGGGCGCTCAAAGCAAGTGGAAATATGGGGCAATCTAGAACGTGCCTTCGGCGACGATGCTATTGAACAACGCGACAAGCGACTAGCAGCCTGCGACGGTGACGAGAGGGATTTGGCAGCTGTAGCGGAGTGCAAGGCGCATGCGTAGTATTAATATAAAAAAAACAGGCAAGGCCATAAATATGAATTTGAAACCTTTTATTATCTTGAGCGAAAAGCGAAGGGGTTTTTTTATTTTAGAGGGCGTTGATGGTGTTGCCACTGGATTCGAAGCTGAAGGTGTCAGAGTTTGGGCTGGTTACGGAGGGGGAGGCTTGGGGGCGGGTTGAGGGTCGGCAGATGGCGGGTTTTAGGATGTACTCGTAGAGGACAATGGAGCCGAGGATGGCTATGTTCAAGAGCATGACGTTTATCAACCCTAGTAAGAAATCGCTGATTTCTTTGCCTTCCTCATCTGTGAGGGCGTTCAAGACCAGCGCCAAGATTGAGGAAGTAGAAAAGAGGATGAACTGCAGCCCTTCGATCCTGCCCATGTTGAGCTTCATCACGTCGCTCCAAGTCATAGTTCTATCGCTGGGCAGCAGGGGGGGGAGGATGTATGTCAAACCCCAACTTATGGCTAAGAAAGCTGATACCATGTAGGTGGGAGATGAAGGATTTCCACAGCGCTCAATAAACCCCAACTCGTCAATTTTAGCGTCAGGGGTAGAGTCCATGATGCAGCGGAGTGACTCGGCACTGACGTAGAGCATCGGAATGAGGACACCAGTAAGGGACTTGAATAGCGCCGTGATTGCCGCTCCGAGCTTGCGATCAGAGAGATTCGAGTAGAGTTTAAGTCCGCCAAGGTAGATGGGGGGTAATCTCAACGCCAAAACACATGCCACGATCAAAAGAGTAGTCGACCCTAAGGCATATGCTTGAATGGCATATGCTTGAATGGCATATGCTTGAATGGCATATGCTTGAATGGCATAATAAGCTGCTGGCGACAACGAACAGAGTCCAATAAACAGCTTCTCTTTCCTGCTCCCGAAGTTCCTTGGATTTCCTCCAGCAGCCACAATTGAGCAAACCAAACCAAATATCTGAAACATCTTAGACGCAGATACCAACCTCATATCCCCATTTATAAGCGAAGCCACACCAAAACCATGCGGCACCAGCGCCCCCAACACAAACACTATCCTCCACGTCCTCACAACCATCCCCGTCTGAACATCCTCAGATGGTCTCGCTGCAGAAATTGAGCTGGACGAGGATGTAAATGTCTCTTGCATCCCCTCCAGCAGCTCGATCTTCCCTCCCTGCTCCCCGATGGTCTGCCCTTGCATTTCGATCGTCTGCACTTGCCTCTCGATCTTCTCTCTCTGCTCCCCGATCGTCTGCCCCTGTTCCTCGATCTTAAGCCCCTGCTGCTCGACCTTCGCCTCGAGAGCCTCAAGAGCCTTCTGCGATTCAGCAGCGTCGGCCTTGACCTGCTCAACCTCCCTCTTAGATTCAGCTGCTTCGGCCTTGACCTGCTCCAAGGTCCTTGTCAGCTTTTCAGTAGTGCGGGCTTGCGCCTGGAATTGTCGAGTAAGGAAACGAACTTGTTCTTCCACTGTGGGCAGGGTTTCAGACATCGTGGCGTCCGCTGTTGTGGATTATGCAGGCAGAATAGGAAAGTTCGGGTTCGACAGTTGAGGAAATTTTGGATGTTCTGGTTTCCAACAAAGAAGCCTTCGTTAGATCTATATTTGATATGCCCACTTGTTGGTGGTATAATTAGTGTGTACCGTCAAGGAAATTCGCGAAGCTATGCTACAACGCGTTTTCGAGCGATTTCAAAATTTAGGCAAATAAATCATTTCTTGGTAAGTTTTGGTCATATTATTCATTTTGAGACCCTTAAGAGGAATAATATGACATTTAAAAGTACAACAAATTGCAATTTTCAATGAAAAATAGGGTCTAATATGGATTAAAAGTGTTCTCATAGCTATTTAAATACACTCCGCGTTTCAAATATGGAATTTATTATGTCTAAAAAACTTTTTATTGTGAAAATCCATTGTGGAAAATTGGACAATATGGGCTTTAATTGAACAATTCAATACTATAACATTTCGTTGAGAGGTCTTAAGGTGAACAATATGAACAAAATTGACCACTAAAATAACTCAGTCTCGAGATAAAATTCTTGAAAAATTCAAAAATGTTTATTCGCTGAAATGTTTCGTTAACGTCGCATAACAGAGAAGAAATAACACTCTCCCCTTCTTCATATCAAGTTACAACACTTTTACACTTCTAAATTACAGATATACCTCCCAAAACACTTCGCCATTTCTTGCAATCCCTCTCTTCCTCAAGCCTTCAATTCCGCCTGTGAGTCTAATTCCGGCCTCCTCCTCTGTCTCTCTGATGCCCGCCGTGAAGGTCGTCTCGCCTATTTCCCTCTTTCCCCCGGGCACGTCCCAGCAGTCCTTCGTTTTCCCGTTCTTCAACGTAGGGAGGTAAATCAGCAGGGCCTCAAATCCCAGTTCTTCACTGGAGAACTCGTAAGATCGATCGAGGTACGAGCTGCGGCATGCAACATAACAAGAGAGATAAGGGTAAGAGGCGATCGAATCCGTTCCTTCAGTTCCAGTCCCCCCCCCCCCCCCTCCCCCTAAAAGAGTCTCACCTCAAATGGTGCCCGATCTGAACATTCTCTGGCATGATAACATTATCAAACTTCGCCCCCTCCCCCTCGTCCCGCAACTCCAACCCCTCTACATTCCTGATCAAATGGTCGACGTCAGCGTCAACATCAACACCAGCACCGCCATCCCCGCCGCCCTCCGCATATATTAAACCCGCTTTCAAAACCTCCAGAAAATCCTCGTTGACCTTGCTTGCTCTTGTGCTGACACTTTTGAAGAACCAATTCCGCAACTTCCTTAAATTGACCCAGCTGATGTACTTCGCCTCCCTCTCCTCCAGCATCTGCAGGCCTACGCCTCCTACGCCCCCTACGCCTCCTCCCCCTACGCCCACGCCTCCGCACTCTCCGCATTCTTGTTCTTGTTCTGGCCCTTTTTTCAAGATAACAATGTTGCCATTATAAGGACTCCCCTCCTCCAACACCTCCTCGCTCAACTTCAGCAAGCACTGGCTCGACTTGTAAGCGAACCTGAAGCAGCGAGCGGTCCATCATTAGATTTGTTTCTGATTCACCCCATCCGCCCAACTTCTCACTACTCACCTAAACTCCCCACCTCTAGTGAGCTCCTTCATGTCGGCCGGAGGCCTGTAACCCCCACAAGCCTTCATCAGCTCCCTCTCGAACTCCAAAACTCCCCCCCCCTCCGCCTCCGGCAGCTGCACAACATGGTAGACGGCATTGAGCATGAAGCAGCAGAAACCTACGTCGAGCGTGATCTCGCAGCCTTTGAAGTTGCACGCGCATCGGGAGGAGTGCGTCTTCAGCAGGGCGTTGTTCTGGAGGCAGGCGGGGGTGCGGAGGATGGAGACGAAGGAGGGCAGGTCGGGGTGGATTTGGAGCTTGAAGGCGGCAGACGAACGGGAAGGACAGGGAGGACAAGCAGGACGGGCCGCCTTGGTGTTGGGCACGCTGTGGCGGTTACCGTTTTTTGTACTGGGCTTGGGCTTGGGTTGGATTTTGCGACGAGAGGAGGGCGGATTCGTCAGCGGCGTCCCGAACGGCAAAGGATACTTGTTGTTGTTGCTACTCTCAGATCCTCCTCCTCCTTTTGCGCAAAAGGAGGACATAAAGTCGGCTAAAAGGATTGTTAACGCTCACACAAGTCAAAGAAGCGCGTTTAGCATCAACACTTGAGTGGAAAAAGAAAGTTTTTACGTTCGAGGAAAAGTCTTCCAGTGGGAAAATCCTCCTTGACAGGGCTCCTGGTAACTTGCATCTCATGGTCAGCACCAAACACTTGGTCCAAAGCCCTTGATTGCACAAGGTTGAAGTTTCGGAGAGGGAGTTGGAGAGGCAGGCATGAGAACTTCTAAATAAAAATACAACGCAATCTTTTCTATGAATTAAGCCTAAGCCTCCTCCACTTCGAGTCCTGCCTCTCCACGAATCTGCTTCAGCATTTCTGGTTGATCGACGTAGTCATCAAAGATCGATATCTTAACTTGATCGTTGAACCAGCTCGGCTTCTCAGCTATCCAGGCCGCAAGAGACTCGTTAAGCCACGCTTTCACCTCTTGTTTTATCGGTAGAGATAAGGACGGGTGCAACGTAAATATGTCAACACGTCCATGATCAGTCGTCGTCCTGAAGAAATTCGCGCAAGCATATTGCGATCCTGTCTGAGCAGAGAGGAAAGTCGTCCTAAACTTCGGGGGGATGATCGCTAAGAAGAGCGAGAAGCAAAATAATTGCACGGCTGCGAGGCAGCCTAGACCGCCGTAAATTTGGTTGCTGGAGAAGACATATTTTAGTGTTGCTTTAACTTCCTCATCTTCTGTGTAAGCGAGGTAACGAGATCCGAAGTAGAGGCTCACTAATGGTGTCGTAAGAAGGACGGTGGAGAAGTATAAACCACCATACTCAAATGGGTGGCGCATTTGAATCATTCCTGTGAAGTCAATGACGATTTTGGTACACAATCGCATCGCACTAGATACCAAAAACCTGAAGAGCGAGCGATGAGTTAGAATTATGTAGCGGTGATAGCGGCCACATCGAACTCACCTCATAGAAATCTCTTCAATCCTCATCCAATACAGAAAATCGCCTCTCGCCAACTTGAACATGAGAGCGAATCCTATGTCAACCAGCAAGTAAGCGGCAAGAACCGTGGCACTCTCAGAAGCACCAAGTGCCATCGCAAAGGCCTTAGACGCGAGCTGACAAGCGCTTAAAACCAAAACAAGCATGCAAACGACGGCACTCTGTACCTTTGACTCTAAGTTCACAAAACCGTAGAAATATGGACTGAATCGTCTGCTATTTTTATCGATGTCCTTTTCAATTGACATTGAAGCGGAGATGAAGGCTGCCGTTAAAATGCTCGAACACAAGGAGAGGATCACGACGGCAGAGTGCTGTCCTTCAACAAACGCTAAGACTTGGATAATGGTGCTTGGAATGCATTCGAACACTAATTCTATTCCCTTGCCCAACAAATATTCCATCATCGGCGAAAACAAATTCAAAGCATAATGTTTCTGTTTTGTTACGACTCTCCAAGCATCTATGCCAGGTTTCACGAATATCAAGACGAAGAAGACCTCGCGAATCTTGACCCTCTTTTTCCGTTTCTTGTTCTGAATAAGCGTGATCGCAACCTGAATGGCCAAGTTCAAACCAATCGAGATCAAGGTAGCTCTCGCAAAATGAGGCTTTTCATTTTTCTATAGAAAGAATGTTAGATGCGTCGAGCGTGAAAGTTACGAAAATTTGGGTTACTTCCACTCACAAAATATTCATAGACCATGGCAACATCAAAGATTAGATCGAAGATTGAAAGACCAGCCCCAGCGTAGAGAGCGAGGTTGGAAAAGTTGAATAATTGTCTGAAGGATTCCTGGCGCGATGTTCCTCCTTTGGGTTGCGGATCATCAGGATGAACCTTCGTTTTGTTTGCTAGACACATGTTATTAGAAGTGAACGTGCAATGCAAGGACACGTCACGACTTTGCTTAGATTCGATGCGCCTCCCAACGTCTTAATGACCGAGAGTAGAGAAAAGGGAAGCGAACGTTTTAAAAAAAGTAAGAACTTCTTATATGACCCAGAGGCGGGGAGGATAGGAGAAAAGAAAGTTGGGATTTTGTTGGTAAATAAGCGCGGGGGTCTGTGATGCACTCCGGACGCGTGTGATGGATACAGTTTAGGATGGGTTCAGTATAGGCAGACTAGGATTTAATACGTTCCAAGCACTCTATTTTGCTATTTTTACTGAAGAATTTATCCAAATGTTACCCAAGCTGCCCAAAGAAGCTGCTGCCCGAAAACTGACTGCTGCCGGAAAAGTTCCTGGCATCTGTTGAACAACACAATAAATATAATAAATAAATAATGGAAATAGTCGTTCTCTCTGATTATTAAAGTTTTACTTGTATTATTGCTTTATTCACCAGTTTCTTCTTGCCCCCCCTCCCCCTGCTCCCCCCTGCTCCCCTTCCCTGCTGCTCCTCGAGAACGCCCTCGAGAACTTGTCATCCGGATCTCCCCCCTGCCCCCTCGCCCCAGGAGGCTCGTACTTGTTGCTGCTGGGGGTGTAGCCGCTTGCTCCCCTCGCCGAGGGGGGCATGTAGGCTCCAGCTCCTCCTCCGGCTCCGGGGGGCCTGTAGGCTCCCATGCCTCCTCCCCTCGCGGAAGGGGGGACGTAGGCTCCACCTCCACCTCCTTCGGAGGAGGGCGGCGGCGGGAGGCTGCTCCCGCCTCCTCCCCTCGTCTTGCTCGGTCCCGCGGTGATCCACGAGTCCTTCTCCGCCTGCTCCGCCTCCTGCTTCCTCCTGAGGGCGTCGGCGGCCTCGGCCGCCTTCCTCTCCTTCTCCTCCCTCTCCCTCCTCTCCTCCTCGTCGCGGGCCTGCCTGATGGCGTCGTCGCGGGCGAGCTTCGCCCTCTCGATTTTGGCCTCCATGGCGGCGTTCCTGGCGTCCTCCTCCGCCTTCTTGCAGTCGGCCTCGTGGACCTTCCTCCTCTCGGCCATGATCTTCGCCTCGAAGTCCGGCATGTACTTGAAGACGCCGATGGCGTCGAAGATCTTCTTCTTCTCGCTCTGCTTGGTCCACTTCTGCTTCTCGGCCTTGAGCTGCTTCTCCATGCCGTTCTCGTGCTCCTTCTTGAGCTTCTCCTCCTGCTCCTGGCGCTGCTTCTCCCTGATGGGCAGCTCCTCAATCCTGATGGCCCTGGTGACGTAGTCGAGCCTCTTGGCCGCATCCTTCGTCTTGCTCTCGGTGTCGTCCTTCTCCTTCTGGACGAGGTCCATGTGCTCCCTCGCGAGGTCGTCCGCGTTGAGGTCCTTGAGCGATGTGTCGGCGCCGTAGTCGGACAGCTTCTTCCCGAGCTTCGCGAGGATAGCCTTCTTCTTGGTGTTCTCCATCTCGTTGAAGATCTTGATCTGCTTCTCTTTCTCCCTGTTGCGGGCCTCCTGCTTGACCCTGTCCTCGGCCTCCTTCTTCTTCTTCTCGTTGTCGGCGACGCGCTTGGCCTCCGCCTCGGCCTCCTTCTTCTGGAGGTCACGCTCCCACTCCTCCTTCCTCCTCTCGATCTCGGCCTTCCTCTCGAGGCACTGGGCGTTCTCCTCGTCGAGCCCCGCCTTGACCTGGGCGAAGAACCTCGCCCTATCCTCCACAAGTCCTTCGAGGTCGAGATCTTCGTTGCTCTTCTCCTCGACGATGTTGGTGAGCGCCTTGGCGAGCGTGACGAGCTGACTCTTGAGCCTCTCACTCTCCATGCCTCCCTGTCCGAACTTCAGGCATCCTCCCCTGTGGTCGACGCGGACCTTGATGAGTCCTTCGCTGACGGCTTCGTACAGTATCTCCTCGACCCCGGCGAAGCTCATCTCCAGGCCCTTGCACAGCTTCATGAGGCCGTCGATGGTGATGGTGCTGTAGACCTTTCCGAGGCCCTTCAGGAGCTTCGTGACGACGACGGTCCTGATCCTGGGGCGGAACTTCGAGTCGATTCCGGAGATTAGAGGCAGGCAGTTACCGACCAAAGTAAGGGGGTTACCCCTCTGCGATAATGATAGTAATGATAATTAGACGTTAGAATTGTGTAGCGATGATATGATGTATATGGTAAATATATCAAAAGTCTCCTCACCTTCTCCAGAATCTTGTACAACTCTCTACTCTCCTCCGTACAAAGTCCAATAATCCCTTTGTTCTCCAACTCCATAAGCAGCGCCTCCCTCGTCGGGTCGCTACTGAACCCGAGGAGGTTCGCCATCCTCTGATCCTTCTCCTTCCTCTGATCCTCTTCCGCGGTGTTGTCGATGTCACCCTTTTTACCGACGCGGCCGCTGGGGATGCACATGGCGCTTAAGAGGACGTTAGTAGCTAAGGTCGTGAGGGTCGATTCCGTCATCGACTTGTTGTGGTCGCGGCAGAGGACGAAGTACTTGTAGGAGGCGTAGGAGTGGAAGAGGTGGTTCTGGGAGACCCAGAAGATGTGGGTGAGCTTCTCGTAGTAGGTGGCGAGAATTTTTGAACGGGGCTGGCGGCGGGAGAGCTGCATTATCTCGTAGATGTTCTCGACGGTCCTGAAGCCTGCGAGGGGTGAGGGGGAGGGGAGTGAAGCCGACGGGTTAGAAATGCGCTTAGCGTACGTCGATATTCGGTTGTTCGCCCTCACCTTCCGAGTACTGCTCCATCGTCCCCGCGACACTAAGCTGCTCAAACCTCGTATTCAAATGCATCTCAATACTCTCATGCGTCCACCCATCCCACCCCTTGAGTTTATTCGCGTTCTGCTCCCTCATAGCCGCCGTGGCACCGAATTTGTGCAGGTTGGATAAGTGGGAGCGGAGCATGTCGCAGAGGCGACGGAACTCGGTCTTGCGACAGTTGGTGGCGCAGAATTTGAAGGCTGCGGAGGCAGTGGAGTGGTAGACGAGGGCGAGGCGGGAGTGGGTTTTGAGGATGTCGAGGACGGAACGGTAGACCTCCCAGAGGAACTGTGGGAGGGGGGGGTGAGGAGGGGTGAGGAGGGGTGAGGAGGAGTTAGAATTAAGTTGGAGGTTACTCCTCGCTCCTAGAAACCCCAACGTTCGGAGAGCGGTCCAACATCCTTTCTTTTCTTACCTTCAAGGCGGGGAGGACCGTTAAACGCTGCACAACCTCCGAGGTGTGGTCCGAGTTCATGGTAGACATGAGGATAGATTCAGGCGTCGCCTGCGCCTCAAGGTCCCCCACCTCCGTCGATTCAGTGGACGTCGGGGAGAGGGCCTTGGCGTCATCGACCATCGTCTCGGCGCGCTTGATGAGGTAGTTGATGACTTTCTCTAGACTTCCGGGGGCGGAGGTTTGGGTTAAATTACGGTATTGGTGGAGACCGTCCTTGACTTCCCTGCTTTTCTTTCCTTCAATGCAGAGATCGAGGTAGTAAACCATTATGTTCTCGTAGGTGAGAGACCAGGTCTTGTACTTGCGGGCGATGAGGACTTCGTAGAGGAGGGATAGGGCGGAAGGGATCTGATGGATTTTCACGAGCTCTGAAGTGTGGTGTGTTAGAAATAAATGATTTATAAATGATTGAGAGCGAACAATATTTATATTCGATCACAGCAATGGCGAAAGAGTGGCCTAGCTCTGCCTCCATACGATTACTGTTAGGTGTGGCGTGACGCTAGTATCACAAATCCATCGAACGTCTCTAGCCCTCCGATTTCGTGAACCCTCCCATTCACCACACCTCATCTTGGCCAGAGAAGCGGTAAGGGGATAAAATAATCCGTACCTTTGGCGCGGATCAGAGCATTCTCGGGTTTGTTGGCATTGTAAGACATCTTGGGGACGAGGTGATGACGCAGTAGCGGTTCCTCAATTATACTGAGAAATTCCCAGGAAAGAAACAATTTTGGAAATAGACACGTGAGTTTGTGTTGGTGGTGGTTTAATGCATTAAAACGTACGCTTCCTCGTTAGTATGCACTTTAATTTGGGAGAGCGCGAAATTTAATGATTTTCAAGAGGCCCTTTATCCCTCCGACCTTCCCACTGCGCCCAAAAGAAAGTTGTGCTCGCATGCTCGTATCTACCCACCTATATCTACCCGCCATATCAATATCTATCTAACCGCCTAACTGCCTCCTTTAGCAGATTCATCGTAGTTATAGTAGTGTTGGTGGTGTGTGAATGCTGCAGTTGTCAACTGCAGGTTGTAATGTTTTCCCCTGAAGTCTATGTCCTCCCCTCGGTCCAAATATCCCGCCGTCTGACGTCGTTCCTTCCCCTGGAATCGCTGAAGTCACACTTCGAGAAGGGCGAATGTTTGAATGGCGCCATGTTCGTTTTTTACGTGGGTTTGGAGCCCAATCACGGTGGTTTTGGGTTTGGGGAGGAGGGGAGGCTTGGAGATGCTGATGTGGATGTTGACGAGGACGTTGACGAGGATAAAGACGAGGATGGGGATGGAGGTGACAGCATGCAACTTGAGCACGAAGTCGGAGAGGCCGAAGAGGTCGAAGCGGTTGAAACACAACCCCAAGAAGAATTCAAGACATCAAACCCCTTCGCTTCACCTTCCAAACCCCCTCAACCTCCACCTCCACCCCCCTCCCTCCCCTTAACTCCCGCAGCATTGCAACAAACGCCTCAAACACCCACCCAACCAAACCCCTCCATTCCCCTCCCAACCCCCGACCCCTACACCTTCGGCCCCGGCCCCCGCAACCTCCCCCACCCCTACTACCTCCACTCCCCCCTCCCCCACCTAACCTTAAAATGCCCTTGCTCCCTCCCCCCCGACTCATATGTTCGCGTTATCACCGGCCCCGTAACGAAAAACGTCAATAACGGGAAATGGGAATGCGAAGTTTTACAGTGGGGAGTAGAAGGTGAAGGAAGGTGCGGTCGAGGACAAGGATATTTCAAGTGGTTGGAGGAATTCATTGGTGATTGTTGAATTGTGTGTGTTGTTTTTAACTATGGTTTTGTTTTTCTTTGTATTGAAGAACTATAGTTGAGCTTTTGTTTTTTACTATCGGAGTTGAGAACAAGCGCATTACCCTCCTGAGAGCAAACGACAAAGATAAAATTCACGCAGCAAAAGACCTGGAGCGACCGCGAACACGTCGTATGGACGCGCGTACGCCTACATGTTATGGACAGGGAATGTCTCTCCCCCCCTCTAGGTTGCGGGTTGCGACGCAAGCCTGGCGAGCAGACCTTGAGCGTCGGAAATATGCATGTTGCGAGTGCTGGCAGACTGTGCGAAAAACGGTCATCAGTTTCAGCGAAGGAGGACATTCAAGGAAAGAGCGGACGAGCCGACGCACTGGTATTTGCTGCTCGCTCCTGCAGGTATCAAACCATTTCCTTCAAGCACCCTTCCTCCTTTTTACGAAAACCCTCGACCAAAATCTTTCAAAAAGATATCTCCAACGACGCAAAGATCACCTACGAAAGTTCCGACGCCCCTATAATCACGCTCAAAACCCAACTGTTGCCCTGACTTTCCCCGTCCGGCTCACCCCAAAGTCCTGAATGCATCAATTCTCCCTCCACCTTGCTTTCGCATGCTCTTGGAATGGAGAATTTAGTGGCTGCACGGCCACCAAATCCACTTACAATAATTCGTCTAGTTCAGTAAGTATTTCCGCGCCTGCGTAAATTTCGACGAACTCTTCCCGCCCGCATACCCCATAAATTGTCGGATAAAAATTCCCAGTGACCGAGGCGGACGCGAAGGTTGCGAATTGAAAGTCGGCAAGTTTTTAGCCACCAACGTGGTCGCATCTTTTTGGACATGAATTTTATTTGTAAGGAGGCGGCGGGGAGCCTCCGCGCGCGTCGCTCGCGTTTGAAGTGACTAGAATCGGCGCGCGTCGAAGTTCTAGGAGCGAAGTGGCGACGGGAGAATCCAAAAGAGAACCAACACAGCCACATCGTTTCTCGGTCGTAAATATGTTGAATGTGCAAACCCTTAACTAACCCATTCCGCTCCCTCTCCAGTTTTTCAAAATGGCCGGACTCGTAGCTGCTATGCAAAAGCTTTCCGTCGGGGAGGCGGCGGACCTCGCCGCCTCCGTCTCCTCCGATGGACCCATCAAGAGTGGACTGGCTGAGAAGGCCCTCGAGCTCGCCGCCCTCTGCGCCGACAAGGATGAGGCCAAGGCCATCGCCGCGCTGAACGCCGTCGCCGCTTTGACCGCTGTCCCCGCCGCCGAGCCCTACGTCAAGGTCTGCCTTCCTTCCGTCCTCGACAACTGCGCCCACAACAAGCCCCCCGTCCGTGAGGCCGCCAAGGCCTGCTCCGTCGCCTTCGCCACCAATGTCTCCCCCATGGCCATGAAGGGTCTTCTCCCCGCCATCTTCGGCGCCCTCCCCGTCGAGAAGAAGTGGAACACCCGCGAGGCCGCCCTCGAGATGATCACCGCGTTCGGCGCGAACTGCTCCAAGCAGCTCGGCCAGAGTCTCCCTGAGATCGTCCCCGAGGTCACCGCCTGCATGTGGGACACCAAGAAGCAGGTGAAGGTCGCCGCTACCGCTGCCATGACCCAGGCTTGCGACGTCATCGGAAACAAGGATATCGAGCACATGACCGGAAAGATCATCACCGCTATCACCAAGCCCAAGGAGGTTCCCGAGATCATGCACAAGCTCGCCGGAGTCACCTTCGTCCAGAGTGTCGAGTCCGCCGCTCTCGCCATGACCGTCCCCCTTTTGCTCCGTGGATTGAAGGAGAAGAGCACCGCCACCAAGAGGCAGAGTGCCGTCATCATCAACAACATGTCCAAGCTCGTCGACAACCCGGCCGACGCCGCCCCTTTCCTCCCCCTCCTCCTCCCCGCTCTTACCTCCAACGCCAACTCTATCTCCGACCCCGAAGCCCGCGAGATAACCGAGCGCGCCGTCGCCCAGATGACCCGCCTTCAGGGACTCTGCGAGAAGAGCCAGACCACCCGCGGTGATGCCACCAAGCTCGAGGAGGTTCTCAAGGAGAACCTTCCCACCAAGACCTTCTCCGACGCTTTGAACACCGCCGTCATCCACGCCGCCGTCGTCAGTACCACCATGATGGACGTCGGATACATGGAGGACACCCAGTGGGCCAAGCTCGTCGCCCCCATTTTCGCCCCCTTCTTCGACGCCAAGGCTGCCGTCGAGAAGGTCCGCGAGGTCGCCGAGACCATGCTCGTCATCCCCGAGGAGGACGACGACGACGATGACGCCGAGGAGCTCTGCAACTGCACCTTCACCCTCGCCTACGGAACCAAGATTCTCTTGCACAACACCAAGATGAAGCTCAAGCGTGGAAAGAACTACGGTCTCCTCGGAGGAAACGACTCCGGAAAGACCACCTTGATGAGGTCCATCGCCAACAACCAGGTCGAGGGATTCCCCGACGTCACCCAGGTCAGGACCGTCTTCGTCGAGTCCGACATCCAGGGAGAGCAGTCTCACTTGAGCTGCGTCGACTACATCCTGTTCGACCCGAAGATCAAGGCCATGGGCTGCACCGCCGACCAGGTCCGCGAGGTCCTCGGAACCGTCGGATTCGGACCCGACAAGAAGGCCAAGCCCGAGCACGCTACCTCCACCCTCTCCGGAGGATGGCGCATGAAGCTCGCGCTCGCCCGTGCCATGCTTCAGAATGCCGACATTCTGCTGCTCGACGAGCCCACCAACCACCTCGACGTCATCAACGTCGCGTGGGTCAAGAACTACCTCAACAGTTTGACTAACGTCACCTGTATTATGGTGTCCCATGACAGTGGACTGCTCAACGACTGCTGCTCGTACATCCTCCAGATCGCCAACTTGAAACTCAACAACTTCAAGGGAAACCTCGACGACTTCGTCAAGCTCCACCCCGAGGCCCGCAGCTACTTCAGCTTCAAGGAGTCCAAGCTCAAGTTCAAGTTCCCCCAGCCCGGTAACATCGAGGGCGTCAAGTCCAAGGGAAAGGCCCTCATGAAGATCTCTAAGTGCACCTTCACCTACCCCATCAACAGGTTGGACTACGATCCCCCTGGAAACGGCATCCCCACCCTCTTTGATATCAGCATCCAGGTTTCATTGAGCTCCCGTGTCGCCTGCGTCGGCGAGAACGGAGCCGGAAAGTCCACCATGATCAAGCTCCTTGTCGGAGAGATCGAGCCTGAGATCGGAGATGTCTGGAAGCACCCCAACGCCCGCGTCGCCTACGTCGCCCAGCACGCGTTCCACCACATCGAAGAACACTTGTCCAAGACCCCCAACGAGTACATCCGCTGGCGTTACGCCAACAACGGAGAGGACAAGGAGAGTCTCGTCAAGGTTACCATGCAGTTCACCAAGGAGGAGGAGAAGAAGCAGAAGACCCCCTACGAGATCACCTTCGTTGACGAGGAGTCTGGAAAGATCACCAAGGTCAAGAAGCTCATTAGCGAGTTCGTCGGCGGCCGCAAGCAGAACAAGTCCAAGCAGTACGAATACGAGATTAAATACATGGGATCCAACCAGGACAACGGAGAATACCTTGATGCCAAGACTCTCGAGAAGATGGGCTGGTCCAAGGCCATGAAGGCCGTCGATTTGAAGCTTGCCCAGCAGGCCGGTCTGCTGATGCGCCCTCTTTCTACCAAGAACGTCGAGCAGCACCTCCACGACTGCGGCCTCGAAGCCGAGTTCGGAACTCACTACCGTATGTCCGCCCTTTCCGGAGGACAGAAGGTCAAGGTCGTCCTCGCCGCTAGTATGTGGAACCAGCCCCACATCCTCATCCTCGATGAGCCCACCAACTACCTCGACCGCGAGTCCCTCGGCGCCCTCGCTGGCGCCATCGAGACCTTCGACGGAGGAGTCGTCATCATCAGTCACAACAACGAGTTCTGCTCGCAGCTCTGCCCCGAGACCTGGGTCATGGACGCCGGTCACCTCGAGACTAAGGGAGACGCCGAGTGGATGTCGAAGCAGGACACCAAGATCGAGGCCTCGGCCCAGATCACGGAAATGACCGATGCTGCCGGAAACGTCACCAAGATCGAGCAGGAGAAGAAGAAACTCTCGAAGAAGGAGGAGAAGCAGCTCATCAAGCGTATTAAGCTCAAGCTCAAGGCTGGAGAGCCCCTCGGCTCCTCCGAGGAGGAGTTCGCCATCGAGAAGGATTTGATCTAAACATATTTGGGAAAACAAAGAAAATAGGGTGGGAAGGGATTAATTTGGAAAGAAATTGGATGTTTTTTTGTTTTGCTGGGGATGTTCCGTTGATTCCAGTAAGAAGCAGTACAGGCGCGAGTACAGACACTTATACCTCACACGCCGCACGCCACCCCCCCCAAAAAAGGGACATTAGTGGGACGCCTAAAATCGCGGACCTGGACAAGCGCAAGAAGGAGGACGTCACAACAAGAACGGGTTTGAAGAAGAAGTAGTTAGTAGTTCGTGTCTCGCCATCAAATCAAAATATTTTTGATACAAAATGACTCTTCTACTTTTACAGTTAATTTAGAACATTGTTACTCCAGCCTCTGCTTCACCCTCCTCCTCTTTTTTATCCTCCTCCTTCCCCTCCTCCCCCTCCTGCTTGTAAACCACCTTGCCGGGAATGACGGTGGTGCTTCCAACGTGCCCTAGAGGCCCCGCCATGACCCTCCTGCTCGTGGTATTTTCCAAGTCGGCCATCAAGGGCTGCTCAAAACTCCCTCCCCCCCCCTCCTCCTCAAAATCAACGATGTCGTCCATCGCCAACCTATCTTCCTCCTCCTCCAAAGCCCTCTTCTCCTCCTTCTCCTCCTCGGTGGCGAACAGGTCGGGCAGGACGGTCCTGTCCAATTTCATGACCAGGTGCCCGACAGGCCCTCGCTCCAGCACCAGCCTGTTCAACAGCAACTCGACTGTCTCCAGAACTCTGTCCTCCTCCCATACGTCCTCCCTGCCGTTGACCAGCCTGGACAGTTCTCCTGCAACGACGTGCAGAACTGTGGTGACGGCGCTGACGGGATCGTACGCTTCAAAAACCAAGCCGTGTCCGGGGCTCTCGCCTGTTCCGCGACTGCTAACAGACACGATGACCTCGACGTTTGACACCTTGATGCCTCTCCTCAAGACCAAATCTCCGCGCGTATCCGCCGGAATGAAGACAACGCCGCCCTGTCCGACTGGCCTGTTCACAATAGGGTCGTCCGTCTCCAGCCTCGAGTACGCAGCCTTCCACGGCTTGCCCTCGCTGTGCACGAAGGTCGCAATTAGGTTCTTCTTCTTCGCGATCTTCAAATCGTCCTGGATGTGGAGCTTCAAGCACTTGACCACATTTCCCAAGGCGGTCTGAATCGGCTCTCCCCTCGGGTACGTGATGGCCTTCCTTCCGTTCAGTACCTTCTTCTGCTCGTGCTCGGTCACGGCCACCTCGCAGGACTCGGAAATCCTCGGCACGTAGATGTTGACCCTCAAGGCGTTCTCCACGTCCTTGTGGACGAAGACGCTCACGATGGCGTCGTAGCTTACGTGCCCATCCAGGTGCTGGAGATTCACTCCGGCCCTCATCAACAGATCGTGGCTTCTCTTGTTCTTCTCCTCCGCGGGCCTCTTGCTCTTGCTTGCCTCGTCGTCCTCCATTCCGTGGTCTCCTCCCTTGCTCCAGTTCATGACGAGCTCCGGCGGCATGCCTCTCGGGAACAGCAGCCTCAAGTGGTTGCACATTTCGTCCGCCAAGGCGTACCTGTTGCTGATGTCCGTGATGAGCTCCTTCCTCTCCTTCACAATCAGCTCCTCGACGCACTCCCCAGGCACCTCCAACATCGTCTTGTTGCCCGTGGCGGGGTCGTACGCGAGGAACCTCAGCGTCGGCGCGTCGTTCTCGGTACTGTCCTTGGGCATGATCTCGAAGACTTGAACCTGCAACAGAATGCCCGACACCTTGATCGTCTTTCGCAGCAGCTTCCTTCCTCTGAAGGCCCTCCTGTCGATCAACTTGTCCCTGTTCTCCTCCTCGTCCTTCTCCCCTCCAACGCCCAACGGAGTCATCTTGGTGTGCTTGAACAACCGGTTCCTGGTCAGAATGACCGTGAACATGTCGTCGTTCTTCTCGTACACTTCGGTATCCTCGTTCCACAGCCCCTCGGCGATCTTCATCCTCTTGTGGGCAATGTGATGGAACATCTCCTCTTCGTTCTCCGGCTCAAGCAGCTCGTCCACGTGAGGACCGAGCACCTCGCGCAAATCGGTGTCGCCCCTAATGTATACGATTCCCTTGCCCGAGTTATTAGGGCTGTACACCTCGACCCTCAAAACCCTCTCCATATTATTATCATAGCTCTCGTACACTTTCATCACCATACCTCGCTCGTAGCTCAGGCTCTCCACGACTCCGTGCTTCACCTTCACTCCTTGGTTGAAGATCAGTCTGTTCTCCTTGAGCATGTCAAGGGCGTCCTTCACCTCCTCCTCCTTCTCCTTCTTCTTTTCAGCCTCGACGATTCCGGGAGTTTCGTCCACGATCTCCACCTCGCCGCCTTCGACCTGTACGGACTCAGAAACCACCTCTTCGAACTTCAAGGTCGGGCTCAGTAGCTCCTCCGGAACGTCCGGGAGCTCCTCCGCCCCCCTGGCGAAGCGCAAGCCCAGCGGCCTGTAGTCGAAGTTCTTCTCCTTATCCAGTTTGTACAGATCCGGCCTCTCAACTCCCTCCTCGTCGTAGCACTCTTCACCCAAACTATAGATCTCCTTCCCTCCCAACTTCACCTCCTCCTCGTTCAAAGCAGGAGACGCGAACGTCTTCCACTTAGTCTGCTTCCTGCCCTTCTCCACAAAATTCCTCAGCTCGTCCACGTCAGCTCGCAAGCTCTCGACGTCAACCCCTCCCAAAACCACCTCCTTCTCGACCCCGCTAATCTTGAGCCTGTTCTCGTCCAACTTCACCACACTGGCGGCGGCGTTAACCACAGCCTCCTTCCCCATCCACTCACTGATGAAGGTGACCTTGTCGTGCACGTCGTCGTACTTGATGTACTTGAGCATCTCGCGAATAACGGCCTCCCTGCTCTCCGTGTCTGCGAGCAGCGTCTTGATGACCTTGCTCACGTCATCGGGCAGCCCGGCAATGGTCCGCATGTCTTCCTCGCTGAAGCCGAGAATGTGTTCCTCTGAAGTCTTCAAATTGACGCAGCGGATCTCAATACTATCTCCGACGTCGATGAAGCCGGCCAAAGTGCACCTGATTTCAAAGAAAACCATGTCGATCTTCTTCGCAGTCTTGAAGATGGTCCTGTTGAAGTCCAGCTTTGTGTCCTCCCGGTAACTCTCCATCCTGGCGGAGCCGATGCCCCAACCCGAATTGTCAAGCTGCTTGGAGATTCTCCTGAGACTGAGCCTCTTCAGCAACTCGTCGCTCCACAGCCTCCAGTCGCCGCTGGCGCCGTCAATAACGAGGGCGCGATCGGTTTCGCTCAACCGGATCTCGTGGAATTCGCAGCTCGCGGGGTTGTACGCCCTTATTCTAAGCATACCTCCCCTTCCGACCTCTCCCACGGTGACAATGTGAGTGACCCCAGCGAACTTGTAGGTTTGCTCGAAGAGAGTTCGGGAAGGTCCGCCCTTCATCCTCATGGTCAAAGAAAGGCCTTTGCCCCCCTTGCCCCCGCCCCCCCTCTTCTTCTTGTCGGAGAAGCGGCGAGTTGGGTCCATACCCATGTCCTCGATGGTCCTTCGCCTGGGGTTGATGGAGAGCCTGTCCGTGACCGGACGCAGCAGCGTCATGGCATCGTCGGTCTTGAACTGTTCTGCCTCTAGGGTCAGGTCGGCGTTGGCCAGGGCCTGGAAGAGCATGTCTAGCCCCACGACCAGCTCGAGTTCCGCGGAGAACTGCGGTAAATAGGCGTGGCAACGGAGCTCTCCCAAACTGTCCTCGCTCACGGTGACGGTCGCCAAATGCCCACTGATCCTCCTGGTCTCCCTCATGATCCTCTTGAGCTTCCTCTTACAGGCCAGCGTCTTCTTGTAGCCGAGCAGGCGCGACTGCCTCTCCATGACGAGAAGATGGACAAGTCGGTGGAACATCTCGCTCCTAGTTTGAGGGGGGGCGCGCAGGCCGAACTCCGACCGTTCGATGCTGTTGGGCGCAAGTAGCCCATTGATCTCCCTGACGTGAATGCTCGTAACGAAGCTGACCGAAGTTTCGGGGTTGTAGGCGCTGAAGAAGACGCGGTTGCAATCCAAGTAGACATTGACAGTGTGGATGGCGCCGTTGATGTTGATGGCCTCTCGGTAGGCCCTGACGTCCTCCAAGATGGGCGTGACGAGGCTGCTGTACGTTGCACGCCATCCAACCTTGCTGCTCTCGTCCTCCTCGGCGATGGCGTTCTCGGCGTCTGTCATGGTGATGACGGCGGAGAAGAGGTTGAGGGGGTTCCTCCTAGTGAGGACCTCCGGCTTCCCTCCGTTCTTCCTAAGCATGGCGGCGTATTCAATCAAGGACGTGGCCCACTCGTGCAGATTAGCGAGGAGAGCGTCCGTGGCGTGGCTAATCTCTCCAATCCTGGGCCATTTTTCGTGCGCCAAGTACTCCTGCAGCACGACGAGGTTCTCATCGGGGATGGAAGACACGTCGACTTCGCCAATCTTCTTCTGCAGCAGCTCGGTGTTGGCGAGGATGCGGCGACAGGCCTGCCAGCTGACGCTGGCGACGTTCTTGTCGGGGTGCCTGAATCGTTGCCCGGGCTCAAAAAGCACAATTACCGCCTCGACCACAATGACGTGCGTCTGAGAAGGCGGGCCCTCAGTCAAAGAAAGGTCGACCATGTCATCCACCAAGGACGTGTTCGGATCGACGGACCTCAACACCCTCTCGCAGTGGTTGGCGGTCTGAAGCCTTCGCTTAAGGTCTCCGTCCCTCATCACTCGAAGGTCGGCCTCGGCAGCGCCTAAGTGCACCTCGCTTCCGTTGCCCTTTCTGTTCTTCTTGTCCCCCAGAATGCAGATGCACATGGGATTGGGGACCAAGGCCTTCTTAGTCACGGCCACGGCGTGGAGGAAGGTGGACCTCGCGCTGGCACTGATGCCAACGTCGACGTCAGCGACCACAGAGGATCCGGCGTCGAGAGCGGCCTGGAAAGCCCTAACGTCGATGCCGTGATTCTCAGAGAGGGAAACGCGCACGAACATGCCCTCCAGGTCGGTCAGCATCTTGTGGACCAACTTCTGCTTCCCGACCATGGGAACGTCGCGCCCGATGAGGATGAGGAGGGGCCTCGGCCGCTCGACAGTGTCGTTGAGGATCTCCGTCGAGACGAACTCCTTCATGCGCTCCTTCTCCTCCTGCGCCATGACCTCGTCCTCGCGCCTGTCCTCTTCCTTCTCCTCCTCAGTCGGCTCGTCCCAGCCCTGCGGGGACGCGTCCGCCATGGCCTCCTGGTCATACTTCTTCTTCGTCTCGAGCTCAAACATTTCGACCTTGCTCTTAAGGAGAGCGTTCATCTCCTCGAGACGCTTCTTAGCGGCTTCTATGCGCTTGTCAATATACTCGAGCTCCTCCAGATCGCGGCCCCGAAGCGATTCAAGCGACTTCATGCCACCGTGCTTCGCGGCAAACTGCTTCTTCTCCTCCTTCGCGACCTTGTACAGGGCCTCCGCCTCTCCGCAGGCCGAGCACCTGAAGAGCAGCTCTCCGTCCAGAGGCATCTTACACTCGTTGCGCTTCTTAGAGTCCTTCTCAGCGCGGATGACGCACAAGGAGTGCTGCGTCTTTGCGTCTCGGAGGATCACCTCGCGCTCAATCATGTGCGCACGGAGCTTCGGGAGTCTGTTGCGATCCAGCTCCGACCCGAGGTTGGCCTCCGTCTCGGCCCGCTTGTACTCCTCCTTAGCCACGAGCACGTCCCTCTCGGCGGAGGTTACAGCCTCCTGCGCCAGGTTCGTGATGCGCTGCTCCTCGTTGTAGTCCTTCTTCTCCTGAACGTCCTCCGCCCACTGAATCTTCTGCAGGGCCTTGTCGCAGCCGACTTTGAGCTGGCCCTCCTCGACCATGACGGCCTTGGCGGTGCCGAAGGCTTTACCCGCGGCCTTCGCCCTGGCGGCGGCGTCCGCGGCAACGGCGACGGCTCGCTTCCTGATCTCAAGGGCCACGAGGACCTTGCGCTTCTCCTTCTGCTGCTCGCGCAGCTTCTGGATCCATCCCGCCTGGACGTCCCCAATATCGTCGAGGAATTCCAACTGGTAGTCGAAGACTTCGAAGAGGCCTTCACAGAAGCGCAGTAGCTGAACTGCGGCCTTGGCGCCCCTGCCGATCCTCCTCATGGCCTCCTCGGTGAAGGAGGGGTCGTGGGCGTAGCTCTTGTAGGCCTCGACGGCAGAGGGGGGCAGATGCAGCAGGCGGGGGCGGCGGTTGGCCGGACCGGCAGACAGAGCCCTCATCCTTCTGAGGAGCTTCGAGGAGCGGCGGAGGACCTTCATGGCGACCTCCCACGTCATTTCCGAGCCAACAGCGAGGTTCTCACGGACCCCGACGCGGGAGTAGTGGGCAATCTTCTCGTCCTTGTCTTCGGCCCCGAGGCTGAGGCAGACTATTTTGATGAGACCAAGCACAGCGGCGGGCAGGAAAGACTTGGAGAAATCGACGAGAGGGAGCTGGATGGCGTCAGCCAGCTCGGCAAGGTCGGCGGGGAAGAGCATGCGCACGGATACCGAATTGCTGGCCTTCCGGGCGCTATTAACGAGGGCGCGCTTGTGCTGCATCCTATTCCTTCCGAAGAAGCCCCGCATCATCGTCTGTATCTTGATGGCAGACCTGCCCTTCTTCATTTCCCTTATTTTGTCGGCGTACTCGAGGCGCGCCATCCTTCCCCTGTAGAGGCGCTTGATGGTGGTGGCCGCCCACTGCTCGCGACGGCGCTCTCGCACGATCTTCCTGTCGAACATGCCCCTGAGGCCGCCCTGAATCAGAGTGGCGGCGCGCTCGCACATCATCTTGAACTTCTTGTAGAACGCCCTCGCTTGCACTCCGCGGGTAATCCTCTGGATGGAGGTCGCAGAAATGTCCTCAAGTGTGATGGCCTGCGACGAAGAAGCGAAGCGACGAGTTAGAATCAAGCAGCGGGGATGGTGGGGCCGAATGACCCTTCACAGTAGTTTTGGCTTCGTCGTAGCAAATTCTCACCTCCTCCTCGTCTTCGGGGAGGACCTGGTCCTCGTCGAGCATGCGGCGTTTTCGCTCGAGCTCCCTGGCCCGGCGGGCATCCTGTGATTTCTTCTCGACTTGTTTGAAGTACGCCCTCTGTTCCTCCTTGACCTCGAGCTCTCGGCGCTTCACAGCTAGCTCCTTCTCCCTCATGGCCACGAGCTGCTTGGCGGCTTCGACCTGCTCCCTCCTCTTCCTGATCGCCTCGACCCTGGACTTGGCCTCTACCCTCCTGACCTCGCTCTGAATTTTACTCGCGGCGTCGGCGGCGTTCTCGTCGTCCTCGAAGGTCAGCGCCCCGGCCTCGGCCTCCATGTCCTCGAGGGCTCCCGTGGCGACCTTGAGATCACCCTTGAGCTCCATGAGCTGCTCCTCAAGCTCCTGGTTCTCCTTCTTCTTTCTCGTGATGTCCATGTCAAGAATAGCACCCCTGCTGCGGCGGGACGGCGCCTTCTTCCTCCCGGAGGTACCGGCAGTCGTGACAGTGTGCAGCGATCCTCCGATCTTGTTCGCCCTCGACCGGCCCTGCGGCGCTTCGAAGGAGGGATCCTTCGAGGAGCGAAAAACGAGTCAAGGAGCAAAGCGACGAGTTAGTATTAAAGTGGCAGTGAGTTCGACGAAGCGAAGCGAATAAACATATCCGCAAAGCTCCATAAGAATGTCCTGCGCTCACCTTCTTCGCCCTCTTTGCTTTGCTGCGCTTGCCGCCACCACCGCCGCTGACGTCGGTGTCGTCCTTGGAGAGCAAGAACTCCCTCTGCTCTGCAGCGTTCATGGAATTGATCCCGAAGCCGCTGGTATCGGCGAAGGGGGCCATGCTCCCATCAGGAACACGGGCCTGCTGGCTTAAGGGCCTGTTGTCGTCAGTCGCGACATCGGTGCTGAAACGCTCCCTCTCTGCCTGCCAGGCCGGCACGAGCCTCCCGTGAGCGTCCCTCAGGTACTGCCCTTGGATGGCTTCCTCAGCCAGGATGACCTTCTCGGCGTTTCTGATTCGGAGCAAGTCGAGGTCTCCGACAGTGCTAGGGGCGACCTGGGACTGCTTGGCCGTGTGTGTCGTTTTTCCGCCTTTCTTACGGCCGGGGCTCTTCCTCTCTAGGATAAGGTCAGGGTCGTTAATGACCGGAGTCGCGAAGGGGCTAGGCTGCGATTTCTTCTTCCCTGTTAGTTGCTTCTGGTGGGTCTGGTGCGTGACGTTCCCCTCCCTGACCATCCCGCCGATGCTCGTGAAGCCAGGGTCGGCGTTGGCGCCTTCCTCAGACTTGTGGCCAGTGAGGAGGGCGCCGCCGTCCTTCTTGTTGCCTGTCTTGGGCCGTTGGTCCATGGAGAGGGGGATTATGAACGGGTTCCTGTCCATTCTGAAGCGAAGCCAAGAGGTCAGCGGCTTGGGGGAGGGGAGGGGGGTGGGGGGTTAGGGGTTGTGGGGTCCGGGGCCGGTTGACGCACGCATTGTCTCACCTTGCAGCTATTCAAAAAGTCAAGATCACTCGGCATCTTAACCAAATAATTGATCCCGTTCCACATGAAGGGCACCGGCTTCGTCAACCCCGACCTCCACTCCGTAATAGCCTCCACGACCTCCACACTACTAATCCTAACAATATCCAACAAATCCCCCAGACCAGGCTCGAGCGTGTGCATGCTCTCTTTGCCTAAATCCTCTAAACGCCTGAGGTAACCTTCTCGGAGCAACACGGCCTTGAGGACGTTGAGCTCGGCAGCAGGGTTCACAGTAGATGAACGGTCAGAGTCAAACTGCGAGAAAGTAACGCCTCCAGTTATCGTCGACATATTCCTAACCGTGACCTGAATACAGGGGTGGGACACGTTTAGTAATTAGAATGAGGGGCGTGGGGTGGGGGTGGGGGGGGGAGAGGTTTTGTGTTTGCTCACCTTCTGCTCTTTTCCTCCTTGTCCTTTCCCCATCATACTCAAACTGTTACCTTCCATCGGCCTCAAGCTGCCGCTAATCGTCCCGACGCTTCGGGACATGTTCACCTTAGGGGCGTGCGCGAGTTTCTCGAGTTTGCGTTGCACGCGCATGTGTTTTCGGTACTGCGAACGGTTCGCAGAGGGTTAGGTTAGTAAAGGCTGTTAGAGGTTCGATTCAATTGCCATGTAAGGACCGGGGGAGGTCAGGCTTACCTTATCGGTGCGAGTGAAGGGGTTATTAGGATCGTCTTCCGCGTTGTATTCGCGTTGATTTTTCGTGTTGATGATCCTGTTATCCCAAGACGCTCCTCGGGAAGGGGAAGACGAGGAGTGCGAACGTTTCATTTTAGGCAATTAGGGTTGAGGATGTGGGCGTGGAAGGGGGAGAGACGAGGGGGGCTTGAAGGGGATAGGGCGGAAAGGGGATTGAGAGGGGAATTTTATCTTGATGCGTGGAGAGTGGTGAGGGAGTGGCTTTGATTGATTATAGTTGGTCTGTCTGTTTGGGTTACACAGAGGGGATAATTGGGGTGGAGAGTGATGTTAACGTAGGAGGGGTGAGGGTTGGGGGAAATCAGGGTTAAAAATGAAGGGGGTGGGGAAACACGCGTATTGATTAAGTTGCGTGTGGGGAGGATGAGGAGGAGGATAATTTTGACTTAACTCCAAGGCCTCTTCCAGGTCCTTTTCTCAAGTGCCGTGTTTGCAACATAAAGAAAGTGGAATTTGACTCGACGTCGTCGTTGGAGGGAGTCTCTTTTGCGAGTCCAAGGGAGGGAGGACAAATCCGGACGAGGGCGTTGTCGTAGACGGAGGGTTAGACGTTTTAAGGCCTGAACGAAGGGTGGGGGAAAAGAGAGAGCAAGGAGACTGTTGGTATCGCTGGGGCAGAATTTGAATATACACAGCCAGGGGTAGTGTTAGAGAAGGCGTCGCGGCGGGCTGGTTCAACCACCTTGGTTGGTTTAGTCTCCGTCCGTTGTAGAGACAACATCAACATCGACCTTCTCATACTTTCGCTCAGTGTCTCTGTCGCCCTCCCCCTCCCCTTCGGCCTTTCAGCATGGGAGGAGCCGAGTCCGTCCCGGCCCCGGACCTCCGCGTGAAGCGCGCGATGGCGATCGCCAAAATGGACATGAAGGACGTCGGAAAATTCTGGAAGAAGTTCAGGAAGCTGGACAAGGAAATGAGGGGCAACATAGACGTGGAGGACTTTTACGAGGCAATAGAGGAGCAGAGGAGCATTTACGGGGACGGGATATTTGAGCTGCTGGACATTACGCACGCGGGATCGATTAGTTTTGGGGAGTTTCTACAGTCGATAATAGTGATGTGTTTATTCGAGGTGAGCAGGCATGGGGGGGAGGGCATGGGTTGGTGTTTTTTGGGGAGTGTTGTTGTTGTTTTTGTTGTGTTGTGTGAGTGCCCGTCTGCTAAAACCCGCCCTAACACTCCGTCCATGAACCCCCCTTATAGCACGAGGAAGTAATGAAATTCTGCTTCTACGTCTTCGACAAGGACAAGAACGGCTACGTAGAAAAGGAGGAGCTCGACACGATGCTCAACGTCTTCCACCACGTGGGGAACGGGGAGAAATTGAAAGGCAACCCGAAGAAGGCCCACTCGACCTTAAAATTCGCGGAGGGAGCGAAGGTTGAATTCGACGAAGTCAAGGCGATCGCCGAGAGGTGAGTAAAATATTATTTACGACGGTCGTCTTTCCTCGCATTATTATTGCGAAACTACTAACGTTGTTTAACGCCGCTTACAAATTCCATTTAATTTGTTCAAACGCTCAAGATTCCCGAGCCTCTGGTACCCCGCCTTCCGCATCCAAAACAACATGATGATAGCCTACATGGGTGAAAAATGGTGGTCAAAAAAGAAGCAGCACCTCCAAGACGTGAAAGACCTAAAAGCGAAACGAAAAAGAGAGAAGGAACTCGAAGAAGACGCTAAATTCGAGAGGCTAAGGCAGAGGAAGATCAGGAAAAAAATGGGGATGATCAAGTATTACATGTGCCCTTGGAATAGGAAGGCGTACGATAAAATGTTCCCTCGAAGGCTTAAAGAACAAGACCACGGTCTCTCCGCGGAGGAGTTAGCAGAGCTCCGTAGAAAAGCCAGAGAGGAGGCGAAGCGACTCGAGGAGATGATGATCAAGAACCCGGAGACGGCGGAGTGGAGGAATTACCTTAAGAGCAAGGAGAGGAGGTATAAGGTTAAGGTGGCTAAGGAGAAGATGGAGGAGGAGGGGGCCGTGGCGAAGAGCAGGCCGAAGACGATGGCCAGCGATAGGATGGCGAGGTTGGAGAGGAGGAGGGAGAAGCATATTCAGGTTAAGATACAGAAGAAGCTGTGAGGAGGGTTTGGGGTTTGGGTTGGGGTGTAATATACTGCTTTATTATTATGTTGTACGATATGAAAGCTGCTTGCTTTTTTGTTTTTGTTTTTTTGTTTTCTGAACGGGGTTTGATGCAGGGGCAATTTTTGTCCCCGTTAGCGGGGAATCGTTGGAGGTGCGAACCCTGACCTCCCCCCAACGGCATCGATATACAACAGGGTTTTAATCGTGACCTCGCTCCTCATTTTGGATTATATTAGGGTTGCCCAAAAGTATCCCAGAGTATCTGGGACATCCATTCCCTCATTTGCACTTGCCCATTTTTCATTTTCTCCTCATCCATTAAATCATGTCCGAAGAATATTTGAAGCAGTCCAGCCAACTCGGCAACCTCGAACGGTAAGTCTGTTCGATCCCGGTATCGTCCTTAGTCGTGCTACGTTTAAATGTGATAATATTTGCTGTTTGGGGTTGTGGGGGGAGCGTCGATGGCCGTCGACCTGATGTTTTGTAAAGTCACCCTTTCTTCCACAATCAGTACTACTAGTGCTACTAGTAGTAGTTCCTGTTCATACTACTACTATTGATACATCTCGTTATTAAAGTAAAGTATATAAAATCGTAGCGTTATATATCATATGTGAACACTTTAAGACAACTTACGTAATCACACAACAATGGAAGAGTGACGCCATCCTGTCACCTACTACTACTACGACGTCACACCATTTACAGTCAGACCCTGCACCCTATTTTAATTACAAGACACCTACCCGACCACTACTGTGCTACTTTCTAACCCTCGTATACATCTAAAACCCCCCCTTCATCCCCCCCCTTAGCCCTCAAGTGGCGATCCTCGATTTTGGTTCCCAATACTCTCACCTAATCGCCCGTCGCGTCCGCGAAATGAACGTCTACTGCGAGCTCTACTCCTGCCTCGTAACCCGCTCGATCCTCGAGGAGCATAAAATTACGGGGATTATTCTGAGCGGAGGGCCGAGTAGCGTTTATGAGGAGGGGAGTCCGCATGTGGAGAAAGGGGTTTGGGAGATGATTAAGGAGAAGGGGATACCGGTTCTGGGGATTTGCTATGGGATGCAGGAGTTAGGTGAGAGAACCAGCCGTTTGTTCCTTTCGTAGCGACCGCTAATCTAATCTAAACTCGGTTTCACGCCAATCGTTCTTGCGACTTCGCCAACTCTCGTCGCAGCTTTCGTGTTCGGCGGTCGCGTCGCTCCCGGCCAAGAACGCGAGTACGGCAAAACCACCATGAAAACAACCGGCTCATGCAAGATCTTCGAAGGCCTCGACTCCGAGGAGATCATGTGGATGTCCCACGGCGACAAGCTCCACGAGGTCCCAGAGGGATTCACCAAGTGCGGCAGCACTGATAACGCTGAGTTCGTGGCGATTCAGAACCTCGAGAAGAAAATGTGGGGGTTGCAGGTGAGGGAGGCGCTGGACAATCGTGGCCTTTCTGGAACAAGTCCTTCCATTTTATAACCCGAAAACTAACTCTATCTCACACCGCCTCCCCTCGCCCTTAGTTCCACCCGGAAGTAACCCATTCTCCTAAAGGCTCCATCGTCCTAAAAAACTTCGTAATCGGCGTCTGCTCCAGCCCCGCCGACTGGAAGATGAAAGACTACGCCGAGGAGTTCATCGAGTCCGTCCGCAAGCAGGTCGGCGACGGGCACGTCATCGGCGCAGTCTCCGGAGGCGTAGACTCCACCGTCGCGGCAGTCCTTATGAACAGGGCTATTGGGGATAGGTTCCACGCTGTACTTGTCGACAACGGTTGCCTAAGATTGAACGAATCCACGAAAGTCCTCAAACGTCTCCGCGAGGACTGCGGTATAAACCTCCGCTGCGTGAACGCCTCCGAGCTCTTCCTCGGCAAGCTAGCGGGCGTAACTGAACCTGAGAAGAAGAGGAAAATCATAGGAGGTACCTTCATAGACATCTTCCAAGAAGAGGCTAACAAGATCATCGAGAGTTCAGGAGCATGCGATTTCCTCCTCCAAGGAACTCTCTACCCCGACGTAATCGAGAGTATATCCTACAAAGGTCCCTCCGCGACCATAAAAACCCACCACAACGTCGGAGGCCTCCCCGCCTCAATGAAGCTAAAATTAATCGAACCCCTCCGCGAACTCTTCAAAGACGAAGTCCGCGAACTAGGCGTCGCCCTAGGAATCGACGAGCCTAGCGTATGGCGTCACCCCTTCCCTGGCCCAGGACTCGCCATCAGAGTCCTAGGCGAAGTAACGCCTGACAGGGTTAAAATCCTTCAAGAGGCTGACGATATACTAATTCAGGAACTCTGGAAGTTCAACGTGTACCGCGACATAGCTCAAGCTTTCGCTGTTCTCTTGCCTGTTAAATCTGTGGGCGTAATGGGAGACGGGAGGACGTACGAGAACGTATGTAGTATTAGGTGCGTTACTACTACTGACTTTATGACGGCGGAGTTCTACAGGATGCCGTACGAGCTTATGGAGAGCATTAGCAACAGGATTATTAATGAGGTTAGGGGGATTAATAGGGTTTGTTACGATATTTCGTCGAAGCCGCCCGCGACGGTTGAGTGGGAATGAGCGGGGAGGGAGAGGAGAGAGAATTTAAGGGGGTTTGGAGGGTGTTTGAGGGGTTGGAGAAAATTTGAAGGGTACGAAGTGGGAACGCGGGGTGGGGGGGGGGGGGGAGAATATTCGATGCTGTTGGAGGAAACTGGCGTTCGCTCGTCAATTGGCTTATAATTTACATTGGGCCTTAAAAACGATCCACGAATCGGATAAATTTTGATCTTAAATATGTTATTTGTTCTTTGGAAGGTCGACCTTCGTCTCTCACGAATTTTCTCGACCTCGATGCCGCGGATTCTTTTTAATAAGGAAGGGTCGATGACATACTCGTCAGGAATGGTTGCCTTCCTTTGATCATCGAACCAGTCTGGTTCCTCTGCTATCCAAACCGGGAGCCGTTCGTTGAGCCACCCTATGATTTCCTCTTTGATTGGGGCATAATATGAAGGGTGGACAGTAAGAATGTTAATTTTTGCTGAATCATTTTGGGCCGTTTCGAAACGTGTGCATGGGAATTGCTGTCCTGTCTGTGTTGAAAAGAAAGTCTTTCGAATCTTGCAGGGGACGATAAACATCAGTAGTGAAAAGCTTAAGAGTTGCACAGCTGCAAGGCAGCCTAGCCCAACGTAAATTTGGTCGCTAGAGAAAACATAATCTAGGGTTGCTTTCACCTCCTCATCTTTGACGAATGAGAGGTAACGAGATCCAAAGTAGAGGGAAACTAGAGGGGTCGTGAGGAGAACGAACGTGAAATAGACACCTCCGTATTCAACAGGGTGGCGCATTTGAATCATTCCTGTAAAGTCCACGACAATTTTTGCGCACAGCCGTACTAGAAGTGATACGATCCAACTCACAGCTTGACTTTCTATAGGAAGCCAGTAACGAAAGTTACCTCTCGCCATCTTGTATATTAAAGCGACTCCAATGTCAATACCCAGGTAAGCAGCAAGTACTGCGCCGCTTTCTACGTTGCATAGGGCCACGGCGAACGATTTAGAGGCAAGCTGGCAGGCCGACATAAGAAGAACTAGCACACAAACGGCTGCAGCCTGCCGCCTTGATTTCAAGTCAACGAGTCCATAAAAGTCTTGGGAAAGGGATTTTCGAGTTTCTTTGTCGACATCCTTTTCAATTGTAATCGAAGCAGCGATGAAGGCCGCTGTAAGAATGCTTGAAATTAGGGAGAGTATTGCAACGGTGGAATGACTGCCAGCAACAAAACCCATAGTTTGGATGATTGTTCCAGGTATGCATTCAAAACAAAGTTCGACTGAATTCATTTGTAGCTTTTCCATCAAAGGAGAGACCATAGCATTAGCAGCTTGCTTCTGCTTTGTCACTACGCGGTAAACATCGACTCCGGGCTTCACGAAGGTTACCACGAAGAGCACCTCACGGAGCAAAACTCTCCTATCCCTCTTTGCGTTCTGGATGACGACTATAACTAATTGAGCGAAGATACTCAAGCAAATTGTGGCGAGCGTCGCCGCCGCAAATTTAGGATGGCCAGTAGTTGAAAACTCATACACCATCGCTATGTCAAAGATCAGATCCATTATGCTACTAAATCCAGCTCCCATGTAGAGAGCAAGGTAGGAAAGTTTCAGGAAAGGAGCGATCTTATTACTGAATGAGGACTGATGCCTAGAAAGGGGGGGATGTTGAGTATCAGCGGTGTCGGGGCGAATCTTAGCCTGGCTCATTATGTTCTCGGTATTTAGTGAAACCCTTTAACCCGATGGCCAAGATGGAAGAGATTGCGGTTAATATAAATTTATTACGTTCAGGCAAAGTGCAAGTTTGCTGTTCAGGCGGTCGAGGGATGAGAGGGGAAGAGGGAGCAGGGTGGAGCGCTAGCAGTTCCTTCGACTTCGTTGCGCAAAAAATATTTTTTTTGGACAATACAGCAACAGGCAAATGACAAGGGAAGATCCTCCTGAGCAGAGAGAGAACGGGTACAATGCCTTCGCGGATAAGTGGCGGCATGCGCAATCCACCAAAGCATGAACCCATGCCTACATGTGACGAATGTGCGCGGGCCTGGTGCTGCTGCTTCTATGGTGGTTGTGACGAGGTCTCCGATGAAGAGCTCAAAATGCGCGACGCCGTCTCGGCCGCTGCGAGGGGAAATGATTACAAAAGCTTGCGGCAGGCCATCAGCGTGATCAACAAGGAGTTCGGCGACCCGGAAAAATTGAAGGCTGCATGTAACATGTGGGCCCCTGCAGATGATGGGCCTGAAAGCTCGGGGCTCCTGTTCATGACAGCCCTGAAGTGGGCCGCGCAGCATGGAAACGTCGAGATGTGCCAGCTGCTCCTCGAGTCTGGCGCAAATCTACACTCCAACATGTATGCCGATCCAGATAATCGCGGGAGATTCAAGTCATCGGGTGGATTGCAACCCCTCGGTCGTGCAGCTCAGTACTGACATACAGCATGTGCCAAGTTCCTCGTGGAGGCCGGCGCTGACCCCAACTATCGCGACTTCTCGGGCGATTCTGCTGCAGACTTGGCGGGCAAGGAAGGTCGTCAGGAGTGTCAGAAATACTTGTGGTCGGTGATGAAGAACACGAATGACAAACAGCAGAGACCTGAGATTGAGGTGCAGTCAGCCGAAATGGAGCGCGATTGAAATGAGTCGATCGACATCGCGCGGTCCTGAGCCAGGTTCCAAAGTGAAAGTGGAAGTGGAAGTGGAGGTCCGAGGACGTCTCAAAGAAATGTAAATCGTCACGTTTAAATTAAAATACCTATAAATAAATAAAATCTACTTTAAAATGATATAGATCACGCAGGCAGCCCCCCAAGACTTGACCTCCGTCTCTCTCAAATTTCTCGATGGGTGGGGGAGGGGGTCCTTATCCTGAGCAGCATCGCCGGGTCTGTGACGAAGTCGTCCGGGATCTTGGCCTTAACTGTATCGTTGAACCAATCGGGCTCCTCCTCTAAAAGCTCCACGAGACGTTCGTTGAGCCACGCTTTGAGTTCCTCTTCAATGGGACTTGAATACGACGGGTGCACCAAGAACACGTCCATTTTTGCAGAGCTATTCTTAGCGCTCTCGAAGTTTTCGCACGTGAATTGTGATGCTGTCTTGGCAGATAGAAAAGTCTTTCGAATCTCCGGAGGGATGATGGACATCAAAAGCGCAAAGCTAAACAGTTGCACAGCTGCGAGGCAGCCGAGCCCGCCGTAAATTTCGTCGCTAGAGAAGACATAATCCAGGGTTGCCTTCACCTCCTCATCTTCGATGAATGAGAGGTAACGAGATCCAAAGTAGAGGGAAACTAGCGGGGTCGTGAGGAGAACCAACGTGAAATATATTCCTCCGTACTCGAAAGGATGCCTTAACTGGATCGTTCCCGTAAAGTCCAAGCTAATTTTTGTGACCAGGCGTGCTAGAAGTGATACGATTCCGCTCACAGCTTCACTTTCTATAGGAAGGAAATAGCGAAAATCGCCTCTCGCCATCTTGTACGTCAAAACGAGTCCCATGTCAATACTCAGGTAAGCAGCAAGTATTGTGCTGCTTTCTACGTTGCATAGGGCCACGGCGAACGATTTAGAGGCAAGCTGGCACGCCGACATTAAAAGAACTAGCATACAAACGACTACAGCCTGCCGCTTTGATTTCAAGTTGACGAGTCCGTAAAAGCCAGGGCTATATTTTCGAGCGTTCGTACTGACATCCTTCTCGATCCCAATTGACGCAGAGATGAAGGCCGCTGTGAGAATACTTGAAGCTAGGGAGAATATTGCAACGATGGAATGACTGCCGGCGATAAAGGCCATCGACTGAATCACTGCCGAGGGGATACACTCCATGGTCAATTCTACACCCTTGAAGAATAACATTTCATTCTGAGCCGAAATCATCTTATTTGCAGCGTCTTCCTGCGTTGTCACCACTCTGTAAACATCGACTCCGGGCTTTACGAACGTCAACACGAACAGCACCTCACGGAGCAAAACTCTAGCCCCCCTCTTGGCGTTCTGCAGGACCACAAACATCAATTGGAAGAAGAGATTCAAGCAAAGCGAGATGAGAGTTGCCATCGCATACTTAGGATGATCAGTTGAGTACACCTTCACCATTGCTACATCAGAGATCATGTCAACGATTGACAACCCTGCTCCTAAACAGAGGGCAACTTTGGAGAGTTGCAAGAAGTGCGCAGTTCTTTTCGCGATCGACAATGTTCTCTTCACAGTTTGGGGTGACTCAGCAGGAAGATTGCGGCTTGTGGAAGGTTGTGGTTGGGGAGAGACCTGTACCATGGTCGAGTTAACGCTAAAAATACCCACGACCGGGTTGGACGCTGGTCTGACAATGAGCTCGAATCCTGGCCAGTGGCTTTAGCTTCAATTATTTGCTGATTTTTGCCTAAAGCTTTACGACCGTGTCCGGCTCTAAAAGTTGGCTATTTTCAGGCCTTGAAATGAGCCAGCCGAAGCGTCTGAGGGAGCTCGAATTACCAGAATGACTCCTCTGCTGAGCAGGTTATTTCAAACGCTGATTTTAGTGAGGTCTAGGCGCAAAATCCCCACGAAAAAAGGGGAAAGAAATAACCATGTTATTCTTCTGGCTCTATTTCACATCTAACTTTTCGCCGGCCATATCAGGGACGATAAAAGAGGCGCCATGCTGGAAAGTTGCCACAGTTTCCAGCCAACCACGTTAAAAACCACATCACCAACAGGACACTATACCACCACTAAGCGTAATATAAAAAGTTTCAGATGCCGTCCTCAAACGCTTACAAGAACATAGTACAGGACAGCGAAGGAGGTCCTGAGCTAGATCTGGAAACTGAAAACAATCCAAATGGTGATGGGGCCGACAAGGTCACGATCCCCCCGTTGGCCACGCAGTACATCCTGGACTCTGCGGCCATGGGAACGAACGTCATGTCAGGCCTATTCTTGGGCACCGCTTTACTGGCGATGGCCTCGAATCCTGGCTGCGAGGGAGAGGGAGCGGGGGAGGGAGGGCAGCCTGATGCCGACCCAACGGTGTCCTTCTTCTTCACGGAGATGCGTTCGAGTTCCATATTGGCGGTCATGGCGACGGTGTCTGGTCTCGGCTGCGCCTTTCTCTTGCCCATCATAGGCGCCATCGTGGACTACACGCCCCACCGCCGTAAGCTCGCCATAATTTCCGCCTTCCTGCTCACATTGATAAACGCCAGTCAAGTCGAAGTCGGAAAAGCAACCATTAAATGGACGACAGTCGGCTACCTCCAAGTCGCCGCAGGTAAGGCTAAACGAGGAGCGAAGCGACCGAGGAGCGCAGCGACGAGACTTTACTTTATTCAGTCAACTTCCCGCCTCTTTATTCCTTACCCTGACTCTTTATTCTAACTCGTCGCTTCGCTCCTCCACCCCTCCTCAGCCTGGATATATCAAATCCACAACGTGACAAAATTCGCCTACCTCCCCGAACTCTCCAGCTCCTCCTTGACCATTTCTTCCATAAACTCTCGGAACACAGGAGTCCAATTCTTCGCCCAATTCCTCTTCCTCTTAATAGTAATAGTATCTTCTACATTAATAAACTCCAACTCCTCAAACCTACTAAAAAACGACATAACAACTGCCAGGTTAAGTCAGCTCCTAACAGCTTCATTTTCCGCTTACGCTTTCACATCCTCCTGGTCAAAATTTCCCTCCGTACCTCCTCTCCACTCTCTCCCCTCCCCCCCCACTTCCCTACTAAAAACATCTTTCAACCAAGTCCTAAAAACCTTCCGCACCCTAACCCTCCACTCCCCCACTCTCTCCTCCTACCTCCTCTGCCTCTCCTTAACCGAAGCCGCCTCAAACTCCTTCACGTCCATCGCAGTAACTTACACTACTAACGTCCTCGATATGACGGCTGAAGAAAGCGGGATTCTTTTTTTAATCGTTCTAGCGAGCGCGGCGCCTGGGAGTTATATCACTCAGAAATACGTTACGAGTAAAATAGGTCTCGTACGGAGTTTCGGTTTTTGTTTGGGCGCTTGGAGTTTAATAACCGTTCTTGCGCCTTTGTTTCTTTCTGGGCCTTCTGCTAAATCCGTTTCGTACGTTTTCGGTTTTTTTTGGGGGGTTTTATTCGGGTGGTATTACCCGACGAGCACGACGTTGTACGTTTCTTTGATACCTGAAGGTGTGAACGGTGAGATTATGGGCGTGTTTGTATTCACGGGGCAGGCGTTTACGTGGATGCCTGTGATGGTTTTCGGGGGACTTAATGAACGAGGGTGGGGGATGGGATGGGGGTTGGTTGTTGTTGGGATTTTTTTCGGACTAGGTGAGAGCGATAAGGTTGGAGCGAGAGCCCTTTCCCTGAATCTTGGGCTTGGAGTCAGTCCCGCTTCCTTTCCTATTTTCTTATTTATATCACCAACCGACTAAATATTTTCTAATCTTACACTGCCTTAATTGACTATCGCGCTTTACTCGTTAACAAATATCATCATCAGGTTTATTAATATACATAATAAAAGTCGAACCGTACGCGAAAATATCTGAAAGGGGAGAAGAAAATGATGGGATACAACTTACTTCCCAAGCCTTGGGAAAATTCGAAATGATCCCGATTGACGATGAAGCTTTTACTATTGATGACTCCTCCTCCTCCTCAAATTAAGTGTATATAATGACAATTATTTAGTTTTCAGAATGATGTTCTTCCCTAAAAATGGTTCTCTCTCCCCCTCCCCTTCTCTCCCCTAATCTCCGTGTCCTCCTGTCTCACATCTTCTTCGCCTTCGGTAACCCATCAACCGCCGTCCCCTTCTTCTTCATCCCCCAACCTTTAACCCCCCCATACGTCCCCTTCTCAACCACCTCAGGCACAGGAAACATAACCCCACTCTTCCCCATATTAAAACCCCCCATAGGTTCAGAGTCAGTACTTAATTGATCGGCGTAGAATATTCCACCTGAACCGACTAAACGAGGGTAACCGTATTTCTGGAGCCATTTTGCACGGAGGGTTGAACCTTCACCGCCTTTAACGCCTTTGGTTGCGGAACGGGCTTTTTCGACGGCTTCCATTTTAGCCTTTTGACGGGCGGCGTTATTTGAAGTCGCGGTGAAACCTAAAGCTTCCCAGATACTCGCGACTTTAGGTGGACCGATGAAGGTTTCGCCGATTAGAGGGAGGTTGAGGGTTAGGCCGAAGGAGCCGAGGCGGCCGACTTCGTCGGCTTCGGAGAGGGAACGGTTCATGCGGTAGCGGAGGCCCTTTTCGGATTGACGTTTTTCGATACCGACTTCGGAGATTACTTCGTTGTCGCCCCAGATGTCGTCGAAGCCTGAGGAGGGGGGGGGGGGGGGGTGTTAGGTTGGGGAGGGGGGTATAATAGTGACGAATCGAAGACGTCGAAAAACACGAATTAAGACCATTACACTTATAACGAACATACGCTTCTAACGAAACATACACTCCTCACGTCCTGGCCGGGGGCACTGAAACCGTTACGTGAAAACGCCCCAGACTGCGTCTCAAATACACAACCCTCCACATTCGCTCAGTAGTCTTACCTAAACTTGTACCTTTAAACAACCCGAAGTCCTCATAAAGTTTAGTGGAAGGTCTTTGGATTGAGAGAGGAGCGAAGGAATGAGATAAGGGGAGGAGGAGGGTTATGAGGAGGACTTTCATGGTGCTTTTATTTTTAAAATCTGAGGGGGAGGAGGGAGGGGAGGGGGAGGGAGGGGTTGCGAGGGTGAGATGTTGGGTTTTTGGTTTGATTGAGGATGAGGAGGGGTTTGCTGGGGGTCGGATTTGTTTATCATGTTATTTGTAGATTATATGTTTAAGACGTTTCATGATTTGATGTTCGAAGCGACGATTGGCTTTGATATGAATGTAATATTAATATTTCAGTCATAATATTGCGTATCAGTAACGTTTATAGTGAGATATGTATGATTTAATGCGCTGAGGATCGCCACATCTGACGTGGAGAAGGTTCGTTTCTGTGAAGTTTTAACGCTATTTAATATGATAACGATATTTATTATTCATATAATAACGTATTATTGAAACATTACACTGTAGGATTAATCTAAATTGTAGAAAAGTTACGTACAGGATGCGAAAGGATGATCCAAGTGAATCGGAGCCCAAAGATGAGCCCAAAAATGAATAAAATCGGGAATGGCACTGGTAAACTAATTTTGCCCCATATTGTTCAAGCGATTATATATCACGGTTCGACTTTGTTATCTATCTTGAACACTGCCACTCATTTTTTGAACACAGTACGATTCGTAAATAGGGGGATAAATCAGGTTTCAGTATTTGTGATTGGCGCGCGCGGAGGCTCTGTTTTTGTGTTTACCTTTGCTTCGATTCTGCTGAGCATACTTCTTTCGTCTGCTTCGTTCATTTGTTCACCCTGCGTTTGCTCTCCGTTTTCATTTCATTCACCGTTCGTCTTTCCATTACCATTACCATTACCATTACCATTACCGCCATGAATACTTCCTCCTACATTCGTATGGGGACATCACATTATTACTTTGATCCTCAGTCTCAGCATTATTGGAATGGACAGACTTGGCTCACAAGGGAGCAGTATGATGAGGAGATTAAGATACAGTGGGACGTTTATAATAATAATATGCAGGGCAATCAACAGCAGCAACAGCAGCAACAGCAGCAACAGCAGCAACAACCCAACTACAACTACTACAACCAACCAACTACTCAGCAGCAATGTACTGAACCTAAAGGTCTAGACCCGTACCGTAACGTCAACATAGGTCAACCCCAACCCCATCAACACCATCAACACCATCTCCCTCAGCAGTCTTATTACCCTCAGCACCCGCAGCAGCACCCGCAGCAGCATCCCCAGCAGCATCCCCAGCCCGTCTACCACCAACCTGTCCAACCCGCCCAACTCGTTCAACCCGTCCAACCCATTTACCACCAACCCGTCCACCAACCCGTCCCCCAACAGCCCACCCCCGACCCCCACTTAAATTACTTACCCCTAAAACAATGGATCCACCGTTCCCTCCTCTCCCTAACCTCCTCCGGCCTAACCGACCCCGAAGCCAACTCCCTCATTCAATCCCACGTCACCTCCTTAGGTTCTAACTGCGACTTCTCAAATCTCCCACCCTTAACTAACAAACCTTCCCCCAAACGACCGCACTCATCTACAGAAGGACCTAATAAAATCCGTAAAATCTCCCCCTCTAACGCTGTTAAAATCCCAGACCACTCTTTGTACGAAAATAATGGAGAGAGCGACGGTTTATACGGTCCTTCATCATCTTCAAATTATTTACGTAATAATAAAAAATCAGATGAGGGGGTTTACGGTCCGATTCATTCTAACAACATCTCTGAAAAAAGTCGGAAAAATAAGAAAGGGTTTAAAGGTGATGTACTTACTTTAGAGTCTCGAGCTGAAAGGTGAGAATTGTTATCCTCTCATCTTACCTATCGTTCGAACGATGTCGACGCTATCATTACGCAGTTTTATTCTAATTCATCGTTTCGGAAACCTTTCGCTTCCAGGTTTAAAGGGACTGAAAAAACCGATAAATACGGTGACGGTTATTTTTTAGGGAAGGAGTATACAGGGGGAGCTGTTATTGGGGGGGGAGGAAGGTGAGAATGTGTGTGTGTGTGTGTGTTTTATGGACAATTCGTTGTTTATGCGAATGTCGTTTGAGTTTAGGGATTTTTAATGTATGTTGAAACGCTTTTTTTCTAACGGTGAAAAACGTTTGTAGGGTTTTGGGAGAAGAGGATTATTTGAATATGACAGTTAAAGGGGAGAGTGAAGCTACGGAAAAGGAGTTCTTTAGATTGACTAGTAAACCTGAAGCGAGAGGTGAGATGGGGAGGCGTGTTTTTAATGTGACGGACGTTTTTTTAAGATATAGTGTGGGAAGGGGGCGATGATATGAGACTAACGTTGTAGTTTTTCGTGAACGTTGTATATATAATTATTTTTGTCGTTCGTCGACGACCAAATCGCTCCGGGTCGGACAGATGTCAGGACTATCGGTGCTTTAGAGAAGAGCTTCAAGATCCTAAAAAAGAAGATAAAATCCCAATCCGTAACCTGGGACTACATAAAATCCCAGTTCAAAGGTATCCGTCAAGACTTAACCGTCCAAAGGATAGCGGGGAATTTCACGAGGAAGGTTTACGAGACTTGCGCTAGGTGTTGTTTGGAGTATGGGGATTTTGATGAGTTTAATATGTGTTTGACGCACTGTGAAGGTGAAGGTGAGAGATAAAAGCACACCGCTCAAAAAGGTGTTTGTCGTCGTTCACGAAAGGACGGTATTCCCACCCCCCCATTATCTCCTCCTTCCCTCCCTCAGAATTCGAACAATACAGAATCCTCTACTGCCTCTACCTGGAAATCTGCAAGTCTACACTCTCCCGTTCCCTCCTCCGTCTCGCGTCCCCTTCGACCCTCCACGCCTGGTCGGCTTACTTGACGGGTAATTATAGAGAGTTCGCTAGGATATGTAAAAATGAAGAAGGTATGGGGGGTTACATCCTTGATTTTTGTTTGGAGAGAGTAAGGTTTATCGGACTTACTACTATTGTTAAAGCGTACAAACCTAGCGTAAGCGTGAATTTCGTTGTGGGGGAGTTGGGGTTTGAGGAGAAGGAGGAAGGGGTTAATTGGATTAAGGCGAGGGGGGGGATGGTGGAGAGGGGGAAGGTTGATTGTAAGAATTCGATTATTGTGGAGGGGGAGTAGGAGAGGTAATGTATGAGGAGGGGAGGGAGGGGGGAGGAGGGGGGTTTTTGTTTATGTAATACTAAATAGTAAATTTGTAAAATAATGTGAAAAGATTGAGAGGCTTTATTTTTGAAAGGAGGTTTGGTTGGGAGTTTATGCTTCCTCCTCCTTCTTCTTGGCGCTCCTCTGTTAGAGTTATGGTTATGGTTATGGTTATGGTTATGGTTGCGGTTATGGTTATGGTTATGGATGCACCATTCAACTCGTTTCAGAACGAGATTTCCGTTATGGTTATGGTTATGGTTATGGTTATGGTTATGGTTATGGTTATGGTTATGGTTATGGTTATGGTT